>PDNA01000203.1:0-21750 GCA_002573605.1 Polytolypa hystricis UAMH7299 | reverse complement strand
GACCCAAACCTTGACGATGAGCCGAACCTCGATGATGACCCAAACCTTGACGATGAGCCGAACCTCGATGATGACCCAAACCTTGACGATGAGCCAAACCTCGATGATGAGCCAAACCTTGATGATGAGCCGAACCTTGACGATGAGCCGAACCTTGACGATGAGCCAAATCTTGACGATGACACGACATCTAACAACGACGCCGTAGCGGGGAACAACCCCCCAGCCGAGAACGACGGAGCCGAGAACGGGCAAGCTGCAGACCCAGAGACAACCACGACCACCACCGTCGCTGAGCCCACTCCCACACCTTCTCCAGAGAACAATGACTCGGTGGACCCACCTGCGGATGAGACCACCCAGGGAAATGGCAACCAAGGGGGGGGCAATCAAGGGGGCGCAAAAGTGGGCACCGACAAGGTCTCGCAAAACACCATCTGCTACAAGGGAACCGAATTCCCGGCCATGTCAGAGTGGGTGTTTTTCGAGAAGCTGGTAGAAGTAAACACACCGCGCATGCTAGAAGTGCAAACTCAAGCGGAGATCGACACTATGGTGGCGGCTGTTAAACAGAACGCAAAGACTACCGGACTTGATCCGTAAGTTTCGATCCGCATTGTTTTTTTAAAAGATTTGTGCGCCCAGAGAGCTAACATGTAATAAACTTATAGTCGTGCCATCTTCGCCCTTATTATTCAGGAGTCCAAGGGCAATGTGCGCATCCATGCTGGCGATGGCGGCCGCAGCAAGGGCCTCATGCAGATCCACTCCGGACCAACCTGCGAGAACATCGAGAACTGCTCCAGCGACCTGATCCAGTCCATGGTTTCGACTGGTACCTTGGGCAACCAATATGCCAGCGGGTTGAAGACCTGCTATGACAGGTATGGAAAGGACTATGCCAAGGCGTTCAGATGTTATAACTCGGGCTCGGTGATCAATGAATTGGACTTAGTTCAGGCAGGTGTCAGCACGCCTAGCTATGTTAGCGATGTTGGCAATCGGTTGCGAGGAGTGGTGGAGCCCGAGAAGAACTGTGCATATCCGGCTCCGGGACCTGGCTAAGCGGCTGTTGTTGTTGTTGTTGTTGTTGTTATTTCCTTGTTGTTTCCTTTGCTATTAAATTTCTCCACTGTATATATTGATGTCTCAGTATTGAGTTATTTCTGGACGAATATGAACTGAGTTTGTTGAAGCATTATTGAACTGAACGCCGTTTTCTTACAAATGTAGTCCTGTCCAAGTCATGTATTTAACATAACAATACTGAGCATCTGATTTTGGAAATTTTTGCAGCCCAAATAGTCGAAGCTTGGTTAGTCTTTGGACACGCGATCCACCTCTCGGACTTTGAATTCGAACATCTTGTTCGATTCGTGCGAGTTTTCGTCTGTTAGCTTGTCCGCAGCCTCAGCCCCTGAGACAGGGAGACGATACTCGAACTGTTTTCCTGGCCTTGGTGTTTGTCCGTCTGCTAACGGGTACGGAAAAGGGAGATAATCTGGGAGCAGACCAAGTTGCTTAAGCATATTGGCCTGATCCCACCAGATATGCTCGTGGTATAGACGGTCGCCACGGACGTTGACAACCGAGACCACGGGGAGGCGGACGGATTGGTTGGTCGGCGGTACTCCAGGAAGTCTGTATTACCCATCAGCCAATGCAACCAATCAATATGGCCTCCTTAGGACATGTTGCATACAGCCAGTCTATTTGCTTGTTGTGCGTGAAAACACAAATGAACTCGTCGATAACGCGGTCGATGCCCACTGTCCGACTGACGAGCTCCAGCTTCGTGTCGTCGGGGTTATTCCAAATAAAGTGGTGGCGATAAAAGTTCGTAAGGCGGTCTCGACCGATTCCACCCGTCATCTGTTGGTGACAATTAGCGAGTGCACTCCCCTCGTTAAATATCGATATTGTGCAGCAGATGGGGACTTGCAGTTGGAACATCGTTGACATATGGTTCTTGCACCATGGTCCCCAAAGTCTTAGACACGGAACGATCCTCGAACTCAAAGTGGGTGTGCTCATCCCAAATTGCTTCTAGGTCAAAGTGCGGACCCGCGGATAGCTTTTTGACAAAGGTTAGAGTGCGGGTGTGCGCGAGGGACGCCGCGTTGTGGACATAATCCTGATGGTATGGGATCACAAAATGAGGAGATTTTGCCTCCGGGTATCTGTAAATGGTTGTCATGTCACCTGGTTTTGAGGGGTATTCGGGATCATCGACCCTTAAGTGGATAAGCTGGGCCTTCGGCAAAGGTCGAGGAAAACCGTATGAGACGACACCAGCTACCATTCGGTCCAGTTCCAAAAAGCTCAAAGCCGTACCCTGAACAATTTCCCAGTCATGCACTACGACCTTGTTAGTGGCTTGAAGAGGATTGAGCGACTAGGGACTACGTAGATCGCCTGAAGCTTACCAATGACGACAATTCTGTGCAGCTCCTCTGCGGCACCAGAGAAGCAACACGAATCCAGCGCGAGCAACTGTACTATGGCCTCTTTTACAGTGTCTAGCAACGTGGAATCCCCGACAGACGTTGTGACCTGGGCTACCGCATATCCCTCCTCCGCCCATTTCTGCAGCGAGGCGGGTCCAGGGGCTCTATGGCGGGGTTGGGTGTTGGTTCCTCTGGGCGGATGATGAGGAGTGGGGGTCCAAAACCACGGCGGGATAAGGGTGGCTGGATAGTCAGATTGGGAGCAATCTGCTGGGCGGGGGCGGAGGGCAGGGAAACAGGCTGGTCTTCTTCGACGGGCATAACGAATGACTGTAGCTGGAGGCAGCGATGCAGTTGATATGGATAGTGATGCAGTTAACTGTTGCTGAAATAAATATACCTAAAGGGGGAAGAGGAGGCAAGTCACGTGGAGATTAGATAGGAGTGGAGCACCCCACAGCAAAGACGCTATTCTGAAAGAGGAAAGGTGCCCGCACAATCCCGGCAGCTGACTAAGCGCCTCCGCAAACAACTTGAATTCAACAACATCCCAACTTTTTCATCTCTCTGTCTCCAACGAAAACCCGGGGAACCGCGGTGAGCATCGAGCTATTTCTCCTGGCAACTACTAAGAACTAAGAAAGAAATGTCACGGCAAGATTCACAATCGCTGGGTGGTTGCTTTGCGCAGTGTACTTACAAGGCTTAGTGACCCAGCGAGCATGCACTACACCACACTATCGAGCAGGCATCGTCAGCCTCCTGAGCCAATCGCCGCAAAATGTTGAAGAACGTGCCGGCAATCAACCGCTGTTATCGCTGCTCACTGTGCACAAGCCACACATATCAGTCAAACTATCGGAATGAATTGCCTGGCCTGCGACGCCCCATTAAATTGCTGCTTTTTGCTGTCCGCTACTCACGAGGGCTGCCCATGAGCTGGTCCAGCGACAGCAGGAAACTCAATATCGTGCCTTGTGCATTTGCAATAATCTAGGGCCATGACCAAGTAACTATCCCACGGTCTGTTCCCGGGCGTTCTGGTCATGTCCCCCCTGACGTAGGTTCTATGGCTTTTTGTTGCAGCCTTTTTTCTTGTCCGCCTGCTCTCCCGCCCTAAGTGATCAGGAAGAGCACTTGTGTTTTTTTGTGTGGCTTATGCCCTATTGCGGAATCCTGGGCGCAGGATGCTATACATAGCGTTGACTGGGTATTATTTCGCTTGGTTCTACTCCAGCGTTTTAACAGCTTTTATTTATTTGTTTCCTTCCGACGATGATCCTCTCCATTTGACTTGCGTGAGAAGCTGGACTACAAACTAGACACCCGCGTGGGAGTCCGCCCTTAATACGTGGGAATGCTGCATGCTGCAAGCGCAACACTGCGGATCCTTTCCCATAGGACTGGCTGCCAAACTCCGAGCCAAAAACCCTGTCTGACCTCAAGGCTGATTTTCATTATTCCTAAGTGAGCTCATTTTGAGCTTGCTTTTTTTTCCGTTCCTACGCAATGAGCTTCGGCTGGTCACCCTCAGATATTATCAAACTTATTGAAATCTGCCACTTTGTCGTTGTCAACTGTCGAAAAGGCCCCACAAGCGCTATCCAACATGTCAGTGCTCTTCGTGATGAGATCTTGGAGTTTGAGTCCCTGCTCAGGCAATTCCACCATGTTCTTGCAGGATCGGGAGATATTCCTTGCCTTGAACTCCAGGGCATTGAAATGACCTTGAAGGAATGTCGAAATGTTCTCCTAAAGTATACCAAACTCGGGGCACCATCTCCGACAGGAAGGACACTGGCAAGTTCCGGTTCGCGTGAATTTTTGAAGAAATCTCAACATGCAGTCAAGGTTGGCGGTGAGATTGCTAGGCATATGGCCTTTGGGGAAAGGGAGATCGCCACACTACAAGACAGGGTCATGCATCACAAGCAGTCTCTGACACTCTACCTGACTGTGATAGAAAGGTCCGCAAATTAAATCTTAAATATACTACGGCTTTCTGTACTAACAAAACCCAGACAAAGAACAGCACGAATAGAGAGATTGGTGCAGGAGATGCACGCCGAAGCTATATCTAAACCACAGGTTTATCCGTTAAATCGTACCTCCTCGATCCCTCTCGCGCTCGACACGTACCCAGCTTCGTCATCAGACCGGTATCAAGCAATCCTAGCAGCCGTGGAAAAGCAACGAGAGTTCGCTATGCTGGAGCGAAGCAAGGCCGTCGGTGGGAGCGAGGACGAGGAGTGGGAGGGCATTTGTGATCAGCTGGATCTGTTCTACAGGCGCGTGCTAAATTCGATCGAGCGCAAAGCGAATTCCTCTCTTCAGCATGGCAGCGGCGGCTGGTCGTCTCAGGTAGAGCTCAATCGTGCACTCTTGACAAATAACAAGGTAGACTGCCCACCGCCAAGGCCCAAACGGACATTCACTGCGGATAGTGGCTTCGAGTCAATGAGCCCGCTTGCCCCAGTCAGAGAGGAGAATAGCGACCCGTATGAACTAGAGCGGTGTTCCTCTCCGGTTACTGAGTCGACCGCGTCTACGTCTGTGCCATCGGTGTTTTCGTTTAAGTTGCGGACTGGGAGTACTTGGAGCACGACTGAAAGTATTGATCCATTGACAGTTGATACCCGAATACCCAGTCTCAAACGCCCTCCATATCCTGTGGTACACGCGGAACCAGATACGCCCCAGATATTACCGGAGTACTATTCCCCCACGACCCCGACCCCAACCCAACAGGAGCCACCCACCCCCACTTTCCCACGCCGGGGTACATCTTCATCGGATGGTTCGATACCTGGTAGCCCATCTTGGAGACCTCTACCTATGAAAGGTCGCGTGAAAATGTGTGCGAGCCCTTCCAATCGATTTTATTCCCCTCGCTAACATTCCCTTTATTTAGTCTCTGGAATGACAACCCCTCTCCTATCTCTTGCACTCTCGAGGGTGGATACCGTAGCGATGGACGTATGCACGCGATAAAAGCAGTCGACCGAAAGAATAGCAAGAGGCAACTGCCTGTTTTAAAATGTGCGTTTCCTGATGATTCATTTCCGGGCTTGAAATGCTAATTCAGAGCAGTGTCATCGTCGGAGAAGCGACCCATACCGCAGATCGAACCTCCTGGAGAAAGGGATAATGTTGGTCGAACTTTCTTCGTAAAATCGCCGACCACGAAAGGCGGAGAAGAAGGAGTCCAATATCTTTTCTACGATCCAGATGGTGGGGACCAATTTTCCTCTTGTTATACTATGGCTCAACCTCTCTCTAACCAAAGACCTTACTGTATTAGATCATTTGGAGTTCCAAAGTTTAGTCTACGGTCAAAGGCTCGTGCTTGCTGTTATCGTGCAAAAGATTGCTTCCTTTCGAGGAAGAGAGTCGGATCGACAATACCTTCGCATTTGGGAACCCCCTGATAAGAAAACATCTCGGTGTTTGTTGTACTACGCAACCGCCCGGTCGCACCCGAGATATATCGAACTCCGAGGTATGGACTACTCTAGTAGTCTGTTTATGAAGGCTTTACTTTCGACTAATCAATGGACCAGACAAACAGATTGTCCCGGACGGGACAAAAGACTGTGGAGAAAAGATACTTAAGCTTAAACTTCGCACGGAGATGGAGTACTTGAAGATCACATTTTTGTCCCAAAACGGTAAGCTACCACTTTCTTTGCTCTTCCAGATATTTTGACACCATCGACTCCACATTTTTTGGACTGATGTTTCGGTGTTCCGTGTTCCAGATTTACATATGTTCCGAAGCGCCCTATTCACAAAGGGCTAAACGCCAAGCCGACCCTAGACAGGGATCTTGCATATGAGGCTTTTCTAGTGTGATGCCCCCGTCACCTCGTGGTATCTTCGCATCTTCTCATGGGTCGATGTTTGTACGGGCCAGCCTCCATGCATTTATCCCCCACGCACGCCCTTATCCTCTATTAAAGCTAGGAAGCTGGCTGTGCAACTCCTCGCTTCTTACCAAGTGCTATTAATACTATTTACGCCAAATCCTCCATACACCAAGCTAACTCTTGGGCCATTTATTTGGTCACCTGAAACAACACACCACCGCCTTTGGCTGCTATCCTTGAGAGTCATACGCAGGGCTACAAGATGTTAGCGGAGATTTTGACCCTCATATACTCCATATCATCCTCGCACTTTATTCCTATGGTATCTTCCAGAGCTTCTTCTAGAGCTCTGTCCCCGCCTATGTATTTGATACCTTCTCTCCAGCTTTAAGGCACTCACGGGCAGACGGGGATTTCATTTCTGAAATCTATAATGCTGCGTATACCCTTGCCTTGCTTACAGCCAACCATCTAACACCATGAAGTCACCGTATTGGCTACAAGTGAAGAACCGGACGGTGAACTTCAATCATATTCCTGTCAGTTCTTGTTCCATTTCTATTTTTTGGATGATTTCTCGAGCTAACAGAGGGCGTCCCGTAGGATTTCGAACTTCGTCGTCGCCGTGTATTCGATGAACTCGATGCCACGCATTTTCAATCGCTGGTCGTGTTTGTAGCTGGGATTGGGTTCTTCACAGATGGATACGATGTACGTTATATTTCACACTCCCTCACAGCCGTTTTTATTATGTTACCTAACATCTTGCGCAAGTAGATATTTGCGGTAGGGATGATTATCCCTATGCTCGCCCACGTCTACTGGGACGGGCACATGCCTTCGGGTCTCGAAACAGCCATGAGATCTTCCACCTTGATCGGTACCATCGTCGGCCAGTTTGCCTTTGGCGTGCTCGCGGATATTTACGGTCGTCGCAGAATGTACGGTTTCGAGCTACTGATTGTGATCGTCGCCACGATTGGAGTGGCTATGGCTGCAGACGGTGCCTCTGACTCAATGAGCCTGGTTGGATGGCTGGTATCATGGCGATTCATAATGGGTGTTGGTATTGGTGGTGATTACCCGCTCAGTGCTGTGATAACATCAGAATTTGCACCAACAAGGTCCCGAGCGCGTATGATCGCTAGTGTGTTTTACATGCAGCCCTGTGGATATCTTATGGCGACAGTGGTTACTCTTTTGGCGCTTGTTGGGAATAGACATCTTATCCCAAACACCTTCCCCACAGACGTGGACAACATCAAGTCCTGCACCCAAGACGAGCTGTGTCGACGAGGTGTTGACAGCGCCTGGCGCTGGGTCATTGGAATTGGCGCAGTTCCAGCTGCCATTGCTATCCTGTTTCGAATGAGTATCCCGGAATCCCCGCGCTACACGATGGAAGTCTTGAATCGACCAGACCAAGCGTTGAACGACGTCGGGGAGATTGGCTGGCCAATGATATCTCGCCCAACACGTACCCAGCGGGACATTGAACTGCAACGTTCCGTCGCAAGCAGCGTTGTGGATAGGGATAGCATAATCCAAGCACCCCAGAATGGAACACTCGATCCCGAACCGGTACCGGACAGGAGCGCCCGTTTATCGCCTCAAGTTGCGGAAAAGCGACGACTCTCGCACAGGCGGAGCGACCTATCGCACGACTGCGCTTCAATGACCGATGCGATCTTGCCCGTCTCTGCCGCAACGTCCATCACCACGATAGAAGGGCCCTCGCACAGACTCGCTGCCGACAGCGACGACGACGAACATGAAGCCTTTGACGAGGATCAAACGGGCCAATGGTCGCGATTCGGCTCAGGCTTTGTGGAGCACTTCTTCACCAAGGGCCACTGGCCGACGCTCCTCGGCACGTCGCTCTCATGGGCTTTTTTTGATTTCGCATTCTACGCCCTAGGCCCCAACTCCTATAAGGTGATATCAAAAATCTTCAACGAAACGCCCCTAGTCTTCAAGGGCGTCGACCCCCTCCCCCTGCCCACTCGAAGCATATACACCGACCTCCTCGAAAACGCCTGGCACTCACTAATAATCGTCTCCATCGGCTCCATGCTCGGCGGCCTCGGCATGATAAAACTAACCAAACGCATCTCGCCCCGCTCAATCCAAATATTCGGCTTCCTCGCCCTAGCTGTAATGTTCGTGGCAATTGGCGTATGTTTCCAGCTCGTCGAGCGCAGCGCGTCTGTCCCGCTCATGGCCCTTTTATACATCATCACACAACTCTTCTTCGAGATCGGACCCAATTTCACCACCTTTATGATCCCCGCCGAGGTATTTCCCACTCGCCTCCGCTGCACGGCGCACGGGATATCAGCTGCGTCGGGCAAAATTGCATCTGTTATTGTGCAATTTTTCGTCGCGTATGCACCTATCGGACCGCTTAGGGCGTCGGACCCGGGCACGGAATGGTTGGGGTACGTGATTATTATTTTCGCGGCGTTTATGGTGTTGGGTGCCGCGGTGACGAAGTGGCTTATTCCCGAGACGCGAGAGGCGGATGGAAGCAATAGGCCGCTGGAGCAGTTGGAGGAGGTGGCGATGGTGAGAAGGCCGGTGGATTGTAGTTGTTGTTGTGCGGGGAGGAGGAGGAAGAAGCAGGAGAAGGAGAGGAGTGATTGTGGAGCGATGGGAGAGGAGGAGGGAATGCCTAATGGTGTACACTCAGATAATATTGGAAGAGCTTGAGGGGTGCCTTGTGTGTACTGTATCTATTAATGATGAGATATAGATATATATGTATTTACTTTTATAGTAATTTTATGTTGTTCTGTTCACATACCATAGTTTCTAGCAGCTTAGATCAAAAAGGCTCATGCCGAAAGGAAAGTTAAAACAATGTATATATATACTCAGCCAGAAATCCCTAAATTCAAGCAAAAGTTGGGTGATATGTAGGTCTTGCAGTGGGAAACTTTTAGCCAATGGGATTTTCCGAGTCTATAAATGTTTGTCATGTTTGTCATGTTTTCCACCTTTCTTTCTTTTCTTAGCGGGTAAGGGGGGTGTGGGGGGTTGAATGATGTTTGTTGAAGTAGTAACTATATGGGGCGCATTTCATGGGTGCGTGCTGGAGAACTTGTATGAGTGGAGCGAACAATTGTTGAATTAATTCATTTTATTTCCACGTGGGGTACAACAACGAGTAAGTTCAGCCGCGAGGCACGCCGCAGAAAAACATGATCTGATCCAAAAAGCAGCTATGAAAGCCGAACCCCTATTTCCTCTTGGTTGAAAGATAAAGTCAAAAAGCTACTGAATATCTATAGTTGACTGCCTACTCCTCGCCCCAACATGACAACCGACCCACCAATCGACATGTGGGTCGAAAAGCATAAAGCTCACCCCATACGACTCACAAGCTTCAAAAAGCCGCTTCTCTATAGTCTTGACCTCCTCTCGAAGAAGATGCGAGGATCGTTGATTGTGCGATAGTTTCGAAATCTCTTGATAATTCATCAATTTGTCGTGTTGCACGAAGGAGCCGCTGATACGGAGCGAGCGGAGATGCGGGAACCGATTTGTTTTGTGTTGGACAAGGTTGATAACTTCTGTTTCGAGGAAGCCTAGACACTGGTCGCTTGCTTCGGCGATTGTGAGAGTCTCGATGGATGGTGGGAGGACTTCGGAAAGGGTCATAGTAGGCTTTGGATAAGTATACCCGGTGTCAATAAGGTTGGGGAGTCGCATGTGCAGCTTCTTGAGGACAACAAAGTCAGCAAACGACCCGAAAGGGTGATTTTCACCGTCGGCACCCAAACTATAATGACCAGAGTCGTAGTCAAGATGTAGCACCTCAAGTGTTTTCTTTGCGACGGATAGTGATCTGCGGAACTTGCTGATGTCAAAGGTCTCGCCGGTTACACCCCCGTCGGCGTGTTCGTACTTGAACGAGCGGAGATTCTTGCAGCTGCTGATCAACCCGGCAAAGCCGTGCTGACCGTTGCTACAGTTTAAGATGATGCTGGTTATAGAGGAGGTTGGTTCAACGAATTCATTGGTTTCAAGAAATTCCTCTTCCCCCCCGGCGTACCCTTCAACGACCATATGGCCCTGGAACAACTGCAACGACGGCAGGTTGAGAAACGGAAGCACTTCACTAGCATCGAGACCGCCTTCAGTGTCCCACCAAGCAAAAGAAAGGCGCGTGACATGCTCCAGTGCAGGGTGAATGTCGAATGGCGAGGCTTTGGCCGCGACTCGTGGGACTATTCTCTGACAGTATTGCCAATTGTATGGTACGTTCAGCGACAATGACCGCAGCCTGGGAACGGCGAGGATGATCAAGCCTATCCACGCATCCGAATTACCGGCCTCGAGATCACGACGCCAGTCGCTGACCTGCTCCCAGTCTTCAGGAGGCGTGGCGTTTATAATTGCTTCCGCAATCAGATCTTTGTCAAATCTCAATCCAGTGTTTGGAGGCTTGCTGGGGGAATCAAAGCCAAGACCATCCACGTCTGCATTGAGATCTGTGTCCCAATGCAACAGCGTCAATTTGTCCACCGATGATGCAAGACGGGGATTTCGCTTTAATGTATGTAGTAGGGAACTTAGACTTTGACAAGATGGGTTATACAAGCGAATTTTCTTGTACGCAGCGGGGATAGTTGCGTTGTAGATGCGACGCGAGCAGCGAGAAAAATTGAGATTATCCTTGAGGTCAGAGAGGTTCTCTGAGATTAGGATCAGGATCTCTGTTGGGAATTCGAGGAGCGATGAGGTGGCCATTGTTGCATGCGGTGTTGGTCCAACAAGGAAGCCGGAACTTTGACGCCCAGTGTGGGTCGAATCTGCCCTTATATAGTTTTATCGATACTAAGAGAGGCAGATTATTTTCATTCCTGAACGTGTACAATTGTGGATACTGTTAAGGGTGGCCTTGCAGCGACACTGTTGCCTGGTAGGATCAGGCAGGATTCAGGCAGCTGATTCGGGAATAGGGGCTTGATAGTCCACGTGATTTAATGTCTCAAGGTGACGACCAACATCAAGCGGAATCAAGAACGTGTTCATGCAACACTCAGCAACAACCAGTTCGATGCCTTTAAATCAAGCTGGCATGGGATTCAACCTTCTTCGCGATTGCCTTGAGGATAAGGCAAGGTCACTATTTCGATGCAGCTTGATGTAGGTTGATCGACCTCGCGGCTCAGCCAATAGCCGAACGTCCCCTTACTATGAAAAGGCAGTTCAAACGCCCCTATTGCATCCGTCCAGACTTTGCAAAGGCTGCAACATACAACATCAGACTGCGACACAATATTTGCAGTATGAGATGTTCCCACCGTTAGAGCAATGGCTGGTTAGCAGCCGGGTAAAGTTGACGAGCCCAGCCAGCGTATGCCAGCAAGGGAATAAAAACCTCCCACGCTTCGATCGGGTCTCAGAAAAATGGATATCTGCCTGGAGAAAATGCTCTTCGCAACGCAATCACCTCGTGTTGTCGTGGAGATGCAGCGAGATGTTTTGCAAATCCCTCCAGACTCCAGAGAGCCAGATGGGCGGCGTCGAAATAAGCCCATGGCGCTAGGCTTGATTGAGTTTAGTATCCGAACGCCAAGCCTCGGAAAGCTTAACTTGGACTTCCACGCTTCGCTTCTCCGCCCAGAACAACATGCATGAGATAGCCAGAGGATATTATCGTCCAATGGTTGCATCTTCCGAGGATAAGAGAGCAACGCGGCCCTGTGGGGCGCATTGTTGATATATCTGTTTTGCAAGCAGACATTGAACGTCATCATGTCCCATGTGTGTTATTGCCAGAACAAACCTGGTAACCCGTTCGAAGATGCTGCGGAAATCAGATCCTTCCATCAGTCGAATGATGGAATATATAAACCTACTTTGGAGTCACTCATCTTCCTGTTTGAAAATTGTCCGCAATATCCTTCAGGTTCATATTTGACAGGCTTCAAAATTACTTAAACTTTCCCCCTCAAGCTTCTTAAATATATACATCTGGTATATACCCCCTTGAAAAGCTATCATGGCTAATGACGAGGAATTTCACGACTTTTACAAATACACCCCATCAAAAGCTGCTTCTATTATCTTTATCATTTTATTCCTGCTGTCAAGTTCTCTGCATCTTTTCCAGCTCTTGAAGGGTCGTGTATGGTTCTTTATTCCCATAGTGGTGGGAGGTGTCTGTTGGTTATTCCCCTAATTCGGCATACCATGGTTCTCCTGTTTAGGAACATGGACAAAACCGCTTGTCCGACCATGACCTTGAAGAGCCTCGCTAACATGAAGAAACAACCCTCAAAGTCGAAATCGTCGGTTTCGCCGCACGCATCATTTCCAGCACCCAGGCTCCTCTCTTCGAGGATACACCATACATCATCCAAAATCTATTCCTGCTCCTCGCACCCGCATTATTCGCGGCGTCGACATATATGGAACTCGGGCGCATCGTGGCTCTTGTGCAGGGCGAACAATACATCATCCTCCGCCGAACTTGGATGACAAAAATATTTGTGACTGGGGATATTATGTCCTTCGTTGTCCAGGGAGCAGGTATGTAGCCTTCCTTCTTGTCTCTGACCGCCTATGAGTATCCTATGAACAAATCATCATCCTAACCCCCATCTCTAGGTGGCGGCATAATGTCCAGCGGCACGCCCTCCAACCTGTCCCTCGGCCAAAACATAATAATTCTCGGCCTCGCCATCCAACTCCTCTTCTTCTCCTTCTTCATCATCGTCTCTCTAATCTTCCACCGCCGCATGACCGCCTACCCCACCGCGCCAAGCCTCTCACTCCCCTTTTCATGGCGCAAACATCTCTACGCACTCTACGCCGCGTCCGTGTTAATCATGCTGCGCTCAATTTTTCGGGTCGTGGAGTATGTTCAGGGCAGTGACGGCGAGTTGCTAAGACATGAAGTATATCTTTTGGTCTTTGATACAGCGCTGATGTTGAGCTTCCTCGTGCTGATGAATGTGTTGCATCCGGCGGAGATTTCCCTTGCGTTGAGAGAGAACGCTGGGAAAATTGGGAGCCAAGGGGTGGAAGATGTGGGGCTTACGAGGTTTTGTGATGGTGGGAGTGAGGAGCGGGAGGGGGGCGGGTCGTTTGGGTTGGCGAGGTCGTTGTATGCGAGACATGGACTTGTGGCGGAGAGGGTGTGATGGGAAATGGGGAGGGATTGTGTGGTTGGTTTGCATGAGGGAGAGTGGTGGATTGCGCTTTTTTGTTTTATTTTTCCTGGTTTTGTTTTCTAATCTTTCTTCTTAGGTTCCTCACTTTTGTTTTCTGGCTTCCTCTTGTCCTCTTTTTTTTTGGCTTTCGTCTTTCTTTTTGTTGATTTCAATCTGGTTATTAGTGGTGATAGAATCTCCTGATTAGATTAGTCCAGGCTTGCATAGCTCTGAAGGTGTTAGTAACAACAAATAAAAATGTAACTCTACAGTGTAATTTATCGCTTCCAGGAATCTAGCGAGATGTAGCTCAATGATATAATTTCCCAGTTCATTTAGACCAAATTCAAGCCACATTAAAAGTTATTCACTCCACTATCGTTCTATTTTATCTCGCAGTTCCCGGGCGCAACCCCCAATAACATTTCCCTACTCCACCACCACCACCCCCGTCTCCCTCAACGGCCACCTCACCTCCCCCTTCCATCTCTCATCCAACCCCTCCGCCACCGCCCTCAACACCTCCCCACTCCACCCCGCAGTCCACCACCTCACCGGCGCCCTATACAAAATAACACAATAATGCGCCAAAATTACCAGCGCCAACGGCTCTCTCGTCCTCAGGTACCCCAACATATTGTCGGGGAATATCATGGGGAAGCGTAATGCCATGCCCCAATCCGCGCGCTTCGTAGAGGCCATGACGAAGGAGTCGGAGAGCTGGTGGAGGACGGAGCGGAGGGTTTTGAGGGTGGTAGGGGATGTGCTAGATGAAGGGGATGAGGGGGAGGAGGAAGAGCAGAGATTCTCGACGCGTTGTAGAGCGGAGGATGTGTCGGGGGATAAATATTTGCGGTCTGTAATGGCGGGTCCGCGCTGGAGTAGCACCCCCAGTGCGCCGTCTTGAACTAAGTCCCAGGCCTCGCGGATCACGCGCATAGAGTGGCGGAGCAGATTGAAGATTCCTAGTAGCCCGTCTATCGCGTCGCCTGTGCTTTCGGGTTTGGAGTGTGGTGTGAGGCCAGCGGAGCCGAAGGCGAAGAATACCATGAGATGTGAAAATGCGAAGATGGCGTTTACGTTTGACGGGGTTGTGGTTTTGACGGTGGAACGGAAGTCGGAGAGTGCGGCGTTGCAGTGGGATAGGGCTAGTTGTCTGTACGGGCGCGGGTCGTCGGGGCTGGTAGGGCTGGTACTGCTGTCTTTGTGCAGATGGCACATGTGCAGGGCGGATATTGCCAGGACAGCATGCATTAAGAAACGGTATGATTGGGCTTCTTGCGGCACGGCGCGCTGCCATACTGGTTGATAGACTTCGTAGTCTGCTAGCGAGAGGAATACCGTCGTGGCGTAGTGGTGCATGAGTTCGAGGTCCTGGCGCGTCACGCTCGCGCTCCAATTTAGAGAGTTGGAGTAAGGAGATAGCATTCCATCCAGTTGCAAGGGGGAAAATTGCGTGCCATTGGGATTCATCAAGACTACTGCTTCATTCTGGTTCACGGATGTAGTATCCTGCTGCTTATGATCCGGCCAGTGCGACTCGAACGAGCATTTCTCGAACCGGACTCTGCAGTTGCGGCAGCGGGGCGCTTGTTCATCGCACTGCAGAAACCGCTTTAGTTTATGATATTAACTCTGTATATATAACGATGTTGTCAACGTTTTAAGAATGCAAGCTTCCCCACCTTGACCTTTCTCCTCTTGCATTGCGCGCATCCATTTCGTGACTTGGTATGTGGACGGCGCAAGACTGTGGATTTTGATGCCATTGCTGATGCCGTAAACCAACCAAGAAATTAGACGCGAAACAGATCTGTATCTTCTTCGACTGCGGTGCGCGTGCGACGATTGTGCGACAATATCCGGGTTTTTGGTGATTTAGTTCAACGCACCCCTTGTATTCATCACTCAGTGGAATGTCATCTCACGCTCGATAATAACAAGTTGAATAAACTCTTTAACACGATTTCGAAGAGCCTTAGGTAAGTCCTAATTAACCCTAATAGAAATCCCAAATGTATTTTTCCTTGCTCATGTTCAACGCGTTGGGCGTACATGACGCAGCGTCGATTTAATGTTTTGTTGGTGCCTAGATGCATAACAGCGATTGGTCGGTCAGGGAATAAGCAATATGTAGACTAAGTTCCTCAGTTTCACTTTTTATACTATGAAGAACTGGCATATTCCTGTTTTCTGCAAGAACTAACTATTTAGTAATGTTCTCTCCTAATCTTTTTGCCTTTTTTTTTTTTATATATCAATCTCTAGTGCCCCCCTTTCTAACACCTCCAGGTACTAAGCTATATATATATGAGGATCGAAAATATATACCTAGGTACCTGGGCAAGTACCCCACAAAATCATGACCTTTACCTCAATATACAAAACCACCCCTCTTCCCTTCCATTCAACAAAAAGCTCATCTTTCAAAGCTCCAAAACACATTTTCCAAGCAAACATCTCAATCCACCTTCTGCAAAAGTCCCTAGATTATGCGGCGACTGAATACCCATACTGATCTATAAATGACCTACAAAACGTCTATAATCAGCTCGTATAAGGATACAATATCTAGTCTCGTAAATGTAGATCTATCATCGCAGGAAAAAAGGCGCAGTTGTGTATTACGTACCTTAAGTGAATGCTTAATATTTCTCTCTCACAGCATCGTCACTCCGATTAAAAACAATATTATCAATGTACATACATATAATACATTCCTCACCACCATTTCATTACACCCCTTGTCAGAGCCTCCCGCCCTGGGAAAAATGAAAAAAGGCAGGGTGTTCATGAACCATCAAGCAACAACATCCCCGGTATACAGCACTAAACCTAAGGGAAAATAACAATATTTTAATAACAACATACCTTCTCCCCTACCTACCTTTCTACCTGCAAACCTTCTTCCGTCCACACTGTATCTCCGGCGTGGATTAGATTTCGTTTGCTGAGTTTATACTTTTTATGGGTGGAGATCCATGGTTCTTCCGGATGTATATATATAGTGTGATATAAAGAATCTTGTTTCTGGGCTTGAAAAAAAGGGGAATTATTGGATTGATATATAGTTGTAAAGAGACGAATAATAAAATAATGTAGTGAGTGAGAATGATGTTAATTGATGATGAATCGAATTAGTTTAAGTATAGTATAAAGTTTGAAGGGAAAGGGGGTGGGAAAAGGGAGGTAGGAGAATGACCTTACTGTATCCAACATAACCTTCAGCAACTTACCTCTCCCTTATCAATCAATGTACATGTACCTAGACATTGAAAGACCTACATCTACATAGTTGTTGATGTTGGATTCTATCATTATACTGATTGTATCAAAATGAGTGAATGAATTCTAAATTTTTTCTCTCCTCCCCCCCCCTCCTCTCCTCATCTCTATCAATACAACCACACAGTGTGTCAACCCTCAAACTCCTTCAAAGCTTCTAAACCAATTATTTAGTCAAAGGTCTTTTTTTTACCTTTTTTCAAGCAGTGATGTTGGCTTAGCAGCAAAAGAAAGTGTCAAGAGTCATGTAAAAGACCATGCAGTGGCACTACCCTGAGACAAGTCTACGTGTGTATGAAAAAGAAACACACCTACCAGCTGATTTAAAACACTATAGTTACTACGCATATCTATGCAAGATGAAGTTGTTACTCAGAAAGATCTAAGAGGGAAAAGATAAGCATTGTGCTATCCGGGTCTAGCACCAATGGGAGTTGAATCTATCCTGTAGGTTGGAGTGCGGTGACATCTGATAGTTGGTTGAGGGGGGATCTGCAGGTAACAAAAGCATATATTAGTTGGCTCTGTGGAACACTTGTTCAAGGATGGTAGAGAAGTAAAAAAAGAAAAGAAGAGAAATCTCAACACAGAAATAAAGATGAAAATGAAAATGAAATGTGTAACTATATAGTCAGAAACTGTATAATGGGACAAACAAATAAATAGACAGTACTTGAGATGAACTTGCCTTGTGTATAACCAACAACAGTATTGAAAGAGAAAAGGGGAAAAGAAGGCACTGTTGAAAGGCATCAGGAGCTGCAGATGCGTTAAGTAAAATAAAAAAGAAACAAGAAAAATAGAATATGGTTCTGTGCTATTTCAAGCAACAGAAGGTGATGAAACAAGGGGATCATACTCAGATCCAACCCACATACCATGGGGACTCTGTTCATAGTTTGCAGCCCACACTTCACTAGAAACAATCTTTTTCTCTGAATCGAGACAGTACAAGGTCCCTTGAAACTGCCTGGTTGGACAGGGCATGTCACAGATACTGAACTGACAAAATATCTGTCACAGGCTATCTGGACAATGAAGTTTGTAGGAATGATCAATATGAACACTCAAGCAGGTGAGGTCTATACAATACCATTAGCTATGCTCACTAGGACTATGATGAGAGGGTAGAACAAGTGTACAAACGTTCAGCAGACAGTCAATATACAATTTCCTTTCATTTCACTTCACTTCATCCTACAAGCATCCTCGGACAGAGAAGCAACAGCAGAAGCGGGGCTTCAGCATGTACTTCCCTTATTGCATCGGCTCGGCCCCAGATGGCCTGACAATATTTAATACCACCAATTGCACTGGCAGCGCGAGCATCCCTTGTCAGGGACAGGGAAACATCCGAGGTGAGCGGAGGGCATCTGGCACATCCGGCCTTAATAGAGAAGTTGCTGACAGTGAATCTAGAAAATAGGAGAGCCCAATTGCATGATCGGCATGGCAGACACCATGCCATCGCCGTGACAGGACATCTGGCACAGGGACAACAGGTGTCGAGGCGCACTTTGGCATCCGATGCACCTCTTGGGACGGGGACTGGTGACACAGCCGTGCATCCAGACACTTAATCGCATATGAAGGAGTCTCGTCCGGAGCCCTCCTATTGGGCAAAATCAGTCTAAAGGGGAGATAAGCTGGTAAAGGAGATTAATACCGTAAGAGAGAGTGAGGAGGATGACGAAGCATATAATATTCCTGGGGAATACTACGTGGACCGTACCCTCTCCCAAGTGCCAGCAGAATACGTGGCATCGCTCGGGCCTTTGTTGCAAGAAGCCAAGATTGACGACAAGGCACCCTTCAAGAATAACAAGGTTTAAGAACCACGACCACAGGGACGATACGATTCTCAGTGCATCATGTCTGTGGCCCAGAAGTGCATTGTGCGAGAAACAATCGACACTGAAAAATATGAATTTAGGAAAACAAAGGGCAGAAAGATATATGCGTCTGAGTTCATGTTTCAGATGTGGAAGGACCGTGTCATAAAAGAGGACAGAAAGCCGGAGGAGGGCACACAGCCCAAATGTATTGCAATTGCTAATGTCCAAAGGAGCGACACCATGGAAATAATAGAGCATGCCCTCGAAAAAACGGGCCACACTATACTGGAAATCGGGAGTTTCAAGCCGGGCACAGAAGGGACGATCGAGCACACGATATTCCTTGCCTTGCTAGGGACGCTGAATGGAAAAACTATTGGGCACATGCTCATTGACCATTACACCTATTCTGGCAAGAAAAAGATAAGAGGAGATTAAAACGAATATGGAATACGCGAAAAAGACGTATAACATGATGTTCATCCTTGGTTGAGCCGGGGGGGGGTCTGGGGAAGCATGAGGGCGTTCAGCGTTTGCAGGTAAGCAGCATGGGATATCTCGAGCTGGATAACTCGAAGTTGGGCTGGAGTTAGTTAGGCAATTGAAGTTGTTACAAGGGAGCAATGATAGAACTTTCTTTTTTACCCACGCAAAAAGTTAACGTAGTATGCAGTAGTAAAGAAGCTTGGTGTACCGAGATATGGGCTTGTTTAACTTCTACCGTCGTCCGCAGCAGAAGCAAAGAGCCTACCCATAGCTAGGGAACCAGGTGAACTGTGGCAACAGACGAACTTTGTGCAAAAAGTGTTAAGTTTTAGCGGAGTTACCCGCGAGAAAGCCGTTGGGCTAGCTTAGCGGCACACTCAAATGTATGTGTCAAACAGCCCACTAGGCCATAGTGGCCCCGGTGCGCTTTATATGGATGGGGATATGCCCTGAATATTATAAGGGGCATAGGAAAGGGGGGAGAGCCATGAGAGGGCCACCGGGCTTTACTTTGTTTTTGGGTATAGAGCCTGGGTAACGATCACTAAGTCCGCTTGAGCAGTATAGCCAGCATCTGTAGAGGATTTCCATCCGTTTCCCACTGACAACAGTTGACGACATCTTGTCATTAAGCACCTTGCTATATTGGTTGCAAAAAGCTTGCATCCTCTTCCGTCATACTGAACACAGTGTAATAATATTTCTCCTCTCGCTGCTGAGCTGAGGAAGAGCAGATGTAACAGGTTCGCCGGCTGCGCAGGTGAACCCATCCAAGGTCCATGAGATCTGGTCCTCTGGATGGAGCTGTGCATTTCTTGTTCCAACTGTGAGCACCAACACCAACATTTCCTGCACATAGCTCACAGTCATGATTTGAATATGGCTTCCATAATGTTGCAAAGATACATTCGACCACCACAAAAGGCTACCTCAGTTGGTAGCTACTCTGTATGTGGCAGAGGTTGAAGTAAGCTTTCGTGGAGGAGACAGGAGGACAGTGAACACCTGAGGGTTGAGGGTTGAGATGTCGAGAAGAAATGAAGGGGGAACCACTGGCTTACCTAATCCAGCAATTGCTGCAGAGCTTAACATATTTCACCACAAACTTGATCAGCCACCCATGTGATATTAAACTCTAATAACCCCTGGCTTGCTTGGCTTCACTAAATATATAATATATATATATATGACTACTAGTCCTAGACCAATGTAGAGGTGCAAGCCTTGTCTAGGTGTCATACACAGGCTCTGTACAACTGGAGTAAATGAAATCATACTTATCTAGCCCTCCCTGCCCTGGAAAGAAGGAAAGACATGAGAAAAAGAGATTGTATATACCAGAAACTAGTCAATAACAATTGCAAAAGATAGTGTTGAATTATCTATTATTAAGGCCCTTGGACATCTATTCCTACTCTCATTATCTGAGTCAATAACCTTAATTATCTTCACTGTACCCTTACTGTCTTATATAGAGCAGTAGCTGGCATGATCACACTATTTACAGTTACTACATACTCTATCAAAGGAGCTTGGTAGCTGGTGACATTCTAGGAATAGATAAAGACCTGGACTACTGCAGCAAGTAATGCAGGCCTGCATCTCCAGCCATCTCTGAGATTGAATAAGAATAGTATTTATATATAAAAACTGGAGGCTTAAAATCTAATACTTATTCATAGTGCTGTGTACAAACAAAACATCCTGCTCTGAAAGAGCCAGAACTGCCCTAGCCTGTAGACTATAAATAAAAAGATTAAGCTGTTGACCAGCTATAAAAAGAATACAATAAAGCTCTTGAAAGCCAGTAAGACTGAGAAATATAAAAAATATATTATACAAATAATAGTTAGCTTTATATCTTATTAGTAAATCAACTTACCTGAGCTTTGTATATTATATATATATAGTAAATATAATAATATATTAAGAAAAAAAAGAAAAAGAGAAGAAGGAAAAGAAGAAAAGAAAAAGAAAAAAAAATTATAGAATTTTAAATATAGTAAGTTATATTATTTACTGCAGTTATTTAATAACTATATACAAGAATACTTTGTACAGAGCTAATTATAGTATAGATATATATAAGCAGTATACTCAAAAGCTCTGTATATACTACAGTATTTAGAAACTCAATTTCTATATACAGAATTATTTATCAATTACTAAATTCTCTTTATTTCTTTGTACAGAGTTCTTAGTAGCTATCTATATAGAATTTCCAGTATTTTCTTGTATAAAGTTCCTATCAGTTATCTGTATAAAATTCTTATTATTTCTTTACTTCTATATATCTCTTTTATCTATTTATATATACTGAGCTGTATTTCTATAAAGAATATATATTCTTTTTCTTTTTCTTTACTGTAACTGTTTTTTATTTACAGATCTAAGCTTTATATTTTCTTGTATAAAAAGAATATTTTTAATTAGAACTTTCTTATAGTTAAAAAAGAGCTTATCTAGAAATTAATTAATTGAACTTGAAAGAGACTTTATATAATATTATATTTAATTTCAAAACTGTATTACTTGTTTTTATATCTTTGCTGTCACAAAGTACCTTGTCCGATTAAGCAGGGCGGAACCTCAACTAAACCTCGGGGGTCTGTGATGCCCTTAGGGGATACACTCTGGTATACACCAAGCTTGCTTATTACCCTAAGCC
>PDNA01000202.1:0-55649 GCA_002573605.1 Polytolypa hystricis UAMH7299 | reverse complement strand
GTTGATGGCGGCAGTGTGGTCTCCGCAAAACTGTAGGCCAGGGAATTGTTAGTGTTTTTGCCTGCTTTTTTTTTTTTTTTTTTTTTGTTTTCCATGAATTGTACTATGTAGATAGTTATTTGGTTAAACGCAAAAACACATTTTCATTCATGCAACTTAATCCTGCATACCGACTTGTTCTCCAATACTCGAAACAAGTCTCTGAGGTGCTATGATACATCATACAACCTGGGTAAACCAGTGGTTTCCAGGTTATATTGAGCCCCACGCGACCACCGCGGAAGCTTTGCATGTTGCTCCACGTATGAAATAATTGCCGCCTCCAGCGGGGTCAATGACTCAATCATTTGTAGGGGAATTCCACGAATGACGGAAAAAGAAGGTTGGACAGGGCAGCAAAGGCTGTCAACTTGTGATGGATGCATAATCAAGTGGCGTTTCTGCTTGGCGATGCGGCCCTGTCTGTGTAATGCGTTGTTGACAGGGAATAATAATTGAGATTTGAAGCTTCAAAAGGATGCACACGTGGTACATAAATAATTGTTCAGCGTGCATCTCATTATTATTATTCCTAGAAGTAAACCTTATCTTTTCAAAGTCAAGTAGTAACTTTCACCTGTTGCCACCAAGCCGCTGCGGGCGGGGATTGGAGAGCGGGTCCCAACTACATCACCATCTCATCTCACCGCTCCAGCTCAAGCAGGCTCGTGTCTTCTTTTGTAGCTCTACTTCTGTCTCTTCTTTCCATTCCTCTTTGCCTTCCCTTTCCTTTTATTTGTCTTACCCTTTTTCATTTCTTTTGATTGTGCTCTGGATCTTTATTCTACCCTGAATTCCGCACAGTCTATCTCGAGAGAACTGTGAAACTTTCCCGACGTCATCTGTCGCGCCTACATCCACGTCAAAGCGCGGTTCTGGGGTTGCACAAACCTCTCTTAACTAATAATAATACCCGGCTCAGGCACACGTTCTTTGTCTGTTTCCTTCCCTCGTCTTCGTGTGCTCTCTGCCCACACCCATCAGAACGTTTTCGTTCCCCAGGAGGCTGCATAGGCTTTAGAATAGCTACTGGTTGCGTCGTATAATGAGCTCGCCAGATGGGCAACTTAAACGACTTAGCTCGGAAGTAGACCCCTTCCTTGATCCCGATCTCTATTACGGCGACGAGCATATTCTCGAACGTCACCTAAAGTCTCATAGAAGGACACTTTCATCGGTGAGTCATGTATTTGCTTCAAAACTGCAGCAGCATTGTTTTTACCCCGTCCCCGCCGCCACATTCAGTTCCGGAATGCGCGAGTTTTTGCTAACATTTGAGATTTACTTTTTGTTGCTAGAGTCTTAAACGATTCGAATTCCAGGATCTGCGTGAATTTATTGGGAAGATACCATCAAGGAGGTCTAGTCACGGTGAGTACTCGTCGCCTCTCCCCTGATTTATCATCTAATGCTGAGAACGCGGCCACCTACTTTACAGATGAGCGCTCACACTCGCGCAAATTCCTTCTCGATGTCGACGCCACACTGGAAACACTGTTGGAGCGGGAGGACACGGACAGGAATATGCAGATCACAATTGATGACGAAGGACCAAAGGTACATACACTATTCCAGAGTCCCCGACGGGTCTCGAGCTCTTTGTTCATACATATTCATCTAGGTTTTTGCCGTAGGCACCGCTGCCTCCTCTGGATATAATCGATTTGACCTTCGAGGCACGTATATGCTATCGAATCTCCTGCAAGAACTCACCATTGCCAAAGACTATGGCCGAAAACACATCGTGATCGACGAGCAGCGCCTCAATGAGAATCCCGTCAGTCGACTAGAGCGACTGATTAAGGGGTCGTTTTGGAATGCTCTCACTCGCCGGATCGACGGCTCGAATATTGAAGTCGTTGGGAGAGATCCGAAAGACTGGACCGATGATCCACGACCGCGAATTTACGTACCTCCAGGTGCACCAGAGCAATATGAATATTACAAGAAGATTGCTGAAGACCGTCCAGAGTTGCGGTTGGATGTTCAGTTACTTCCAGAGGGCCCAGCTACGCCCGAATTTGTTAGGGACCTGAATGATAAACCAGGACTCCTAGCATTGGCAATGGAAGAGTACACCGATGAGATCACCGGAGAGAAGGACCTGAGGGGCGTTCCGTTCGTTGTTCCAGGCGGCCGGTTCAACGAGCTCTATGGTTGGGATAGCTATATGGAGTCTTTAGGTCTCCTTGTCAGTGATCGAACCGACCTCGCCAAAGCCATGGTCAAGAATTTTTGCTTCTGCATCAAACACTATGGGAAGATTCTCAACGCCAATCGTTCTTACTATCTCTGCCGTTCGCAGCCTCCATTCCTCACCGACATGGCCTTGAGGGTTTATGAGCGCATCAAGCCCGAACCAGACTCGATGGAGTTCCTTCGCGAAGCCATTCTCGCCGCGATCAAGGAATACTATTCTGTCTGGACGTCTGAACCAAGATACGATCCGATCACGGGGCTATCAAGGTACAGACCTGGCGGAATTGGCGTGCCTCCAGAAACCGAGAGCAGCCATTTCACTCATATCCTTACTCCATACGCAGAGAAGTATGGCTTGAGCTTCGACGATTTTGTCAAAGCTTATAACAGCGGCGAAATTCGTGATCCTGAACTAGACGAGTATTTCCTTCATGATCGGGCAGTAAGGGAGTCTGGACACGACACATCATACCGCCTTGAAAGAGTATGCGCAAGTCTGGCAACCGTAGACTTGAACTCTTTGCTCTACAAGTATGAGGTGGACATTGCGCGCACGATCCGTGATTTCTTCAAAGACAAACTCCCTATCCCGCCTGAATTCCGTACCGAGCAAGGGAAAGAGTTTGAATCGTCATCCATATGGGATCGTCGGGCGAAGCGGAGAAAGGCCGCTATGGATAAATACATGTGGGATGAGGAGAACAGTATGTTCTTTGATTACGATACAGTGAAGCAAGAAAGAACCGATTACGAAAGTGCAACTACTTTCTGGACTATGTGGGCGGGCATTGCAACGCCTCGACAGGCAGCACTGCTTGTCAGCAACGCTCTCCCCAAATTCAAGGAATACGGAGGACTGGTTTCGGGAACCGAAAAGTCTCGAGGGGAGCTTGGTATTGATAGGCCCACTCGACAATGGGACTATCCCTATGGCTGGGCCCCGCAGCAGATGCTGGCATGGACTGGCCTTTTGCGGTACGGCTATCAGGAAGACGCAGAAGCGTTGGCGTATAAGTGGTTATTCATGGTGACAAAAGCGTTCGTCGACTTTAACGGTGCGGTCGTGGAAAAGTATGATGTCACTCGTCCGATTGACCCACATCGTGTCGATGCAGAGTATGGCAATCAGGGCGGCGATTTCAAGGGAGTTTCTCGTGAAGGGTGAGTAACTTCGTTGCCCCCATTCAGCCTATGTCTTCTTTACTATTGGAAAGCTAACCTGTAACCCACTGTGATAGATTCGGCTGGGTAAATGCAAGCTACGTATACGGACTGCAGTTCCTCAATGCGCATATGAGACGTGCGCTGGGTGCTCGCACTCCGTACGAAACATTCACCAAGGCAACCGCAATTCAATACTAAAACTCTGGAAGGGATATGAAGGATGAGCTAAATTTGAAGGTGGGAAAGGAATTTGTTTAGAGTATTCGATGGGGGGCCCATGAGTCTTGCCAAAAACAACCCCCCAAAAGTCTTCACTGCAGAAATGTCATCTAGAAGAAAGCTCATTATCAAACAAGGATGTAACACAGGAGTTTTTGCATGGCTGTCTTGCTCTCTCTTTTTGCTTTTCCCCTTTTTGCGTCTCTTCTGCTCTTATTTTTTCCCTTCTTTCCTTTTCTCTCCTTGCCATAGTTTAAATGGGACAGGGACGCTGTTTAACTCCTTTTTATTGATAACAACTGGCTGGGAATAGGGCGCATTTTTTCCCCAGCATATAAAAACCCTAACGCCCTCATGGTGTGCACACGTGCAACGATTTGCGCAACAAAAATCCGATTCCATATGATTAATATTTTTTGCTTCTTGATGACTTCCACGGTTATTTCTTCATAATAAATATTTGTCAGACTTACTACGCGGCATGAAATCCAACAGAAAAGAGTGTCATGACGGGCGATACAGGGGTATATCTATGGGGGAGGGTCATGAGCACAAAGAGATGGCCGTTCGTCCCCTGGACAGAATGGGATATGAGCTAGTTATTCAATGGGGAATGAGTAGCAGAAGCTTCAGTGAAGGCTTCGCGAAAAACTCGGATATAAGCAGTTCTTCTACAGTAGAATGGGAGAGAGAGGCGGTCGCGCAAATGTCAAACCCAACCGGGGGAGGGTTCGAGCTGCGTCATTTATGATTTCAAACTTGGAAGGAAGTTTGGTTTGTAATCATCATGAAACGGGAGGAAAAAGTTCAGAATTCATTTCCATTTTTAGCCCAGAGAAGAGAAGAAGGGAAATATAAGAAGCAATAAAAATGTGGATTTGAGCTTGACGCTTGGGAATTATATCCCGTAGAATCCCTGGCTCTGACAGCCTTCATCCCACCAATACATATCCCGTCCCCCTGCTTCCCCCTCCCCACCTCCCCGCGATTCGGGATGAATAGAACGGAGTAAATACCATGTCCTTGAATTCATCCCGAACCCGAGAAAACTCGTCGCTTTAAGAGAGACCAGGGAGGGACATGATAGGCTATGTATTGGACAAGCAAGTAGGGGAGCGGGATTATTGGTGCCCATCAGTTGCCCCTACTGAGTACGCGTGATCTGGTTATGACTGACTGCTTATTATTGCCGCAGCAAGACAGAAAAGAGAGAGAGGATGTCATTCGGCTAGCTTAGTTACATAGGTGGGTTTGTCGGAGAGTCTGGTTAAATGCTGAAGCCGGCATTCAAAAACTGGGGGCGCATAGGACCCTTATTAGTGGAGATTTTAATCTTCTCTGCCTCCTTGAATTTGAACTACATAGTACTCAGGTTAACGAGCTCTGAGCTCGTTAATGAATTGTTTACCAGTGCCTAGCTTGAACGAAGGGCGTGATGTTCAAATAGCTGCATCTTAGATACATAGTACCAAGGTGCCGACATTAACCTTGCTCCGTGTTGAAACACTGTGGATTTCGGCCCATGATTCCGGTAGAATAACAACATCACACAATTAGCCTGACTTCATCACAACTCCGCTTTTGCAGCTCCTGACATTTCACGCTTCCAGCCCCCATCGAAATCGCCAATAATAATGACGATTGCCATTGACTGGCGAATCCAGCCACGCCCTGCATCGCATTCTGCAAAGCTTCTATGGTCTAGTTCGATGCACAGTGGACAGGCTATGGTCCCCCATGCATGGAGGTTGCGGGGATTTTAAATCCGATGGTCTGGGGGGGGTGTGGGGTATTCCTTGATATGACTTGATGGATGCGATGGGATGCACATAGACAGGGTATCTGGGCCCCCCTCACCCCGGAAAGGTGGCTTCGCGAGGGTATTTAAAGCTCTATTCTGACGTCCCAGTTCAATAAAAATATAAAAAGAGTGTGCAAAGCATATATCTGACATCGAGGCCTCCTATATATAGTACGCGAACTTCACAACAAGAAAAACCGCTCACCACTATACGAGCTCCAGAACTCAACATTTTGACACTCAAACCACCCTTCTCACAATTGATCCTCCCAGCTCAAACATGACAGACAATCAAGACCACACCCTCACCCAAGACCAGATCGACTTCTTTCTCGAACACGGCTATCTCAAGCTGAAGAATTGCTTCTCGCGCGAGGCCGCCGCAGAATGGACAAAGGACGTCTGGAAGCGACTAGGCTACTCACCCGACGATCCCTCAACCTGGGTCCGCGAGCGCATCAACATGCCCTGGCATCGGCGTGAAGATGTCAAGACCTTCTCACCAAAGGCCTGGTCTGCCATCTGCCAGCTCTTAGGCGGCGAAGATCAGGTGAACATAAACAATGGCGCGCATGGGTCGAAATGGGCAGATGGGTTCATAGTTAACTTGGGCCCTCCAGAGGGGGATACAACCTGGGTTGAGCCTCGGGATTTGGACAATTGGCATGTTGATGGGGACTTTTTTATTCATTTCTTGGATTCTCCGGAACAAGGGTTGTTGATAACGCCGTTGTGGAGTGATGTGCTGGAACATGGTGGTGGCACAATGATTTGTCCAGAGGCTATAGAGCATGTCGCGAAGCATTTGGTTAGTTTGGGTGCTCCCCTCTCTCTTCCCCTATCCTGGATTGATATCATGTTTATGCAGCTGGAAAACAAAAAGAAGTTGTCATGTTGACTGGATTTTTTTTTTTTTTAGTATGATCACCCTGGTGGTGTCACCCCGCGAATGGTCCCGCGCGGCCAAGAATCATCTAGTCAACACAACGGCCTAAGCTGGTTCATCGAACTAGCCAAAAAGTGCTCCAACTTTGTCGAAGTAACCGGCGAGGTGGGCGATGTGTTCCTCATGCATCCGCTGATGCTGCACAGTGCGTCTCGCAACGCACTCCGTATCCCACGCCTCATCACCAACCCGCCCGTCACAGCCAACGAGCCATTTAACTTTAACCGTGCGGATGGCGCGTACTCGATTGTGGAACAAAAGACGCTGCGCGCGCTTGGCCGCCCTGAAGGGTTGGGCGATTGGAAGATTGTCGGAGAACGCGCAGAAGTGGTTCCTGAGCGTGTGCGAATCCAGGCGCAGATGAAGGAACTGGAACTCAAGCGGTTACAGGGGGAAAAGGTTGATCTTTCGTTGGGTAACGAATGGGACAAGGCGCCGGATAAGAAGGCTGCTGTTGCGTAAAAGATTGCGCTTCAAGGCCATGGTTCTTCGAAGATGGCAATTGAAAGTCATCCCCTTTGACGCTCTGATGCCGTTAGCTGGTTTGTATCTGGTGGAGGAATGAGATGGGGTGATAATGTTTTGGGTTCTTTTTTTCTTTTTTTTAGCGACCATGCCAACTAGTTACTTTCTCTCACTGTTGAGTTTAATGACGATATATATATACCTTAGCATAGTACATAATTCACATTCCTTTTCAATGTTAGCAATTATTTCATATATTGTAGATCCTTGGTAAGTTCTCAAATGACAAGCGCAAGAAGTAAGAGAATTTACTTTTGTAGCAGGCAAACTTGTCCTGCAAACTTATCGCATTCATTTTGCGCTTAGCTTAAGCTGCACAACTTCAAGCTTCATGCGCTGCTGCTCCCACACAGAGTTCACTTGCTTTATTGCTAGCTTGCAATTTTTCTCTAGAGAAGATGCAATTGCCATCACAGCATAACATTGCAAGAGCTTTTTTTTTATTCCAATGACTAGGTGGGTACTGCATGATGTAAACCTCCCTCTCCACTGGACAGTCCAAAAAGGCAGACAAGAAGCATCTAAAATGGCACAAGGTTGAAGCTGTACAGCAAGCTTTTATTATCATCAGAGAAAGAATATTGCCCAGGCGCTAGAGCAATTGAGCACCAGATAAAGAATGGGTAGGGGAAAAAAAAGAGCCCATTCAATTCATAAGAACCAATGGAGAATAAATATCGAGAAGCTGAAGGGTGCCTTGGGAATTTTTCAAGCCAGTTGCGGATCAATGAGTCATAGTTATTAGCGATGAGCTCCATTTGCTTTGCCATTCGGACTTGGGGTTGATGTCTGGGGAAGAGGAAAAAAAAGATTTGGGACTAGCCAGTCAGTCCCCGAGAACGAGCTAAATAGACGCGATCTTTTTACAGAACGTGGGTGGAAAAGCCCAGCTTCGTGGACAGACAAACCCATGTGGACATCGGGAGAGGTTCTCACTCCGACCTCGCCACTGGGCCATCACACACATGCATTCTTCAAAAACGCGTGGCCGACAATATGCGACAGGTACAGAGTACAGACTCTAGATGTTGTTTGAGAAGAAAAGAGGGGGATCTTCTGCGTCTTTTATTATGCCCGACCTGAATGTGTCTGGAGGATGTGCCAGCCAGCCATGAGGTTTCCGGAAGCATTTTTTTTACCCGCTACTCCGTCCATGATGTAGATCTTTGCGGTTAGACAACCCGAGCCCAAATAAAAACTCGGGATGGACAGATGGAGAAACAAAGCAAGGGCCAACTTTTTCTTCTCTTTCGGAAATCTGGAGAAGCAGGTCCCTGACCCGAAATCAACCGAACCATCTCCGGTTCCAGTCCTCCGATTTCTTCTCGTGATTCGCTGGAGCTGAAGACCTCTGTCTCTCTCTCCAGCTTTCTACAAAAACTGTATGGGCGAAACTCGAGCCGAGGCAGGTGATTTTCTAGGTTATCCATTTTTTGGAATCCAAGGGGTCATACGTAATGGCTCGGAGAGTGTCCGTGGAAAACATGTGCGATAAGCCTGCATTATGATGTTATTTGTTTTGCATGCTGGCAGGGAACAAAAAGCACATGAAGAAGAAAATGAGGAAGTTCTATCAGATGCTGTACGGAGTATCGAACACAGAAACAGTCGGATTACGGTTTCACGTGAAAGACTCCGCTGTGGCTCGTCATCGCCAGCGCATACCCGCGTATGGTAATTACCACAGTAACCGCCAGTATCAGCCTCCGACAACGTCTCCCTCTCGACGTGCTCTCCATCGCGCTCATCGTGGAAGAAGAAGATGCACCATTTGCTCGGCCAAAAGGTGCAATAGCTGATGTGCAAATCTGAGCTAGTAACCGGCAGCCGACCGTCCTAGCTGCGCTTCGGGCGAATGTAGTAATTTCTTGCTTTGTGCCACACATGATGACTTGAGCCCAGCGCTCCATTGGGCCGAGGGACCACAAGTGCCGTATCAACCAGACTTTCTGCAGAGCCACCAGAAACAATTCCTGCCTTGTGCAAAGCTTGCTCCATGTTTTCGGGCTCTGGGATTGGGCAACATGATCCGATCTCATCTTGGAGGAGCCATCTCTAGACTCTGGCCTTTTGCCTCGGGGAACCGAGAAGCTCTGGCTACTATCCTGACTCATCCTGGAACCGCCTGGCAGTTGTGCGAAAATGCTAGATATACTGCCTGTTTTCTTCTTTCGTCATTTTGCCTTTCTTGATTTTTGTTGTTGAGTCTCTTTTGAGTTCTTGATTTTACTACTTTATACCTATCTTTCTTCATCTGGAGAGGTTTTCAGGGCTTGAGTTTTTGATACCGCAGTTTTCATTGTAAGCTTCTATTGGCTGGTTTTAACCTTTACCTATTTTCTGGTGACGTCGTTGGTACTAACTTTTTTTTTTCTTTTCTCCAAGTTAATTGCTTGCGCGCAGTTACACTTTTCCCCCCAACTTGGACACATTTTCGCAATCATGGCCTCAATAGAACAAGAAGAACAACAGTACTGGGAGGATGTGCAGGCTGTCAAGCAGTGGTGGCAGGATTCGCGATGGAGATACACAAAGCGGGCTTTTACTCCTGAGCAGATTGTCGCAAAGAGAGGGAATCTGAAGATCGAATACCCTTCAAACGTCCAGAGCAAAAAGCTGTGGAAGAATCTTGAAGAGAGATTTCAGGTAAGAAATCCTTCTATGTGACTTCGTCTGATAATACCCATATTAACGTGACCATAGAACAAAACCGCCAGTTTCACCTATGGCTGTCTCGAACCTACCATGCTTACCCAGATGGTGAAGTACCTCGATACCGTATATGTTTCCGGATGGCAAAGTTCCTCGACAGCTTCTTCGACGGATGAGCCGTCGCCAGACTTGGCAGATTACCCCATGGTGAGTCGTAACCAGCAGCGACGCTCCAAGCACAGAGGATCAATACTAATTCCCACAGAACACTGTTCCCAACAAGGTGAATCAGCTATGGATGGCTCAGCTCTTCCACGACCGCAAACAGCGCGAGGAGCGCCTCAGAGCGCCTAAGGAGCAGCGCGCGAAGCTTCCCAACATCGATTACCTGCGACCTATCATCGCTGACGCCGATACTGGACATGGTGGATTGACTGCCGTCATGAAGTTGACCAAGCTTTTCATCGAAAGAGGAGCTGCCGGTATTCACATTGAGGACCAGGCCCCTGGGACAAAAAAGTGCGGTCACATGGCTGGCAAGGTCCTTGTCCCCATCAGCGAACACATCAACCGTCTGGTTGCGATCCGAGCACAGGCAGATATCATGGGTGAGTCATTTGCACGTCTTGTATGTATGTACATGTGGGTAAATTACTAAACTTATTTTCCAGGCACCGATCTCCTTGCTATTGCTAGAACCGATTCCGAAGCTGCTACCCTTATCACATCCTCCGTCGACCCTCGGGACCATGCCTTCATCGTGGGCTCGACAAACCCTAACCTTCAGCCCCTGAGCGAGCTCTTGTACGATGCTGAGCAGGCTGGAAAGAACGGAGAGGCTCTTCAAGCGATCGAAGACAAATGGACTGCGGAGGCCGGCTTAAAGTTATTCGCTGATGCCGTTGCCGATGAAATCAACGCCGGATCATTCGGAAACAAGGCTGCTCTCATTGGGGACTTCCGTGCCAAGGTCAAGGGACAGAGCAACAAGGCTGCCCGTGCAATTGCCAGAAGCATCCTCGGCAGGGATATCTACTTCAACTGGGACACACCCAGGACCCGTGAGGGCTTCTACCGCTACCAGGGTGGAACCCAGTGCGCGGTCAACCGTGCAGTTGCATTTGCGCCATTCGCAGATTTAATATGGATGGAGAGCAAGTTGCCCGATTACGCCCAGGCCAAGGAATTCGCCGACGGAGTACATGCCGTCTGGCCTGAACAGAAGTATGTTTTTCCAACCCCCTACATCCCATAAACCACTTCTGTTGTTCTTGGACGAACTTCAACTAACATCTTTGATTCTCCAGGCTGTCTTACAACCTCTCTCCCTCCTTCAACTGGAAGGCCGCCATGCCCCGCGACGAGCAAGAAACCTACATCAATCGTCTCGCCTCTCTCGGCTACTGCTGGCAATTTATCACCCTCGCCGGTCTACACACCACGGCACTAATCTCCGACCAATTCGCCAAGGCATACTCGAAACATGGTATGCGCGCGTACGGTGAGCTCGTCCAGGAGCCCGAGATGGAAGGCGGCGTCGATGTCGTCACGCACCAGAAATGGAGCGGTGCGAATTATGTCGATGAATTGCTGAAGATGGTGACTGGTGGCATTAGTAGTACTAGTGCCATGGGCAAGGGCGTCACAGAAGACCAGTTCAAATAAATAAAACATAATAAGGAGTCGAAGTTAGCTAGGTGCGAGTGAAGCGAATCGTGCTTGGTTGCTAGAGCTTGTGTGCATATGTGCATGTGTGTGTGTGTGATTAAAAAAAAAGAGAGGGGGAAGAGCTCTCCCTCTCTAGCATTCTGCATGGGAGAAGACTTTTTTTGTTGTGTATATAGTATTTTTCTTTTTTGGCCTATATTCTTCTTTTTTTTTCTGGATAATATAGCACATGGATTTTTTTGGGTATACTTTTTTTGTTCCATATCCTCATCACTGCGTCATGCATATCCTTTGAAAATGCCACCACACAAGCAACAAGCAACAAGCAACAAACCAAACACCCCAATCATCATCCATATATATCCCACTTTTTTTGAACAATACTACAAAGAGGGACAAGGAAATACGATGTAATTTTTATTTACATTTCCTTACCTCATTTTCCCCCATGTCTCTCAACTCCCCGACTCCCTGACTTCCCAATTCCTCATATTCCATTTCCCATAAAAGTTGGTTAGCCTATTTTCTTTTTCCCTTCCTTCCCTTTTAAAGTTTAGAAAATATAAAAGAAATTAGATTTCTTTTCTTAAAATAGCAAATTTCGGTTTATATTAAACCTCCCCTTATAGATGGAGGGATGCAGACAGGCGGCCTGTGGGTGGTGATGCATGGATTGCATGCATGTGGCTTCTTGGCATGTGTTTGATTGTCGGGTCCACAGAAGGTGAAGGAGGGTTGCTAGGGAGGGGGAAATAAATACAACAATGGATGGGAAAAAAAGGATTGATGACATAGTAGTTACACAGCATGCAAGGTTACATAAAAAAGTGCTATTTTGTATTGTGTGTTAAAAACTCATCTCAGGAGCTGCATACAGAGTACATCATACAGAGTGGGGTAAAATTAAAAAAAGAAACTGTTGAACAATAATACAGAGTACTCTGTACATTGTGGGAAAAAATAAAGTTTTGATATTACAGCTCAATCTCATTATTATTTCATCATAATTCATACTTCTTCCTCATCTGCTTTGTTCTGTATTATTAAGTAAAATCTTTACACACAAGATGTAAATGCCCAAAAATACCCAGGTAAGATGACGCATTTTGTAAGAACAAAAGGAGAAGAAAGTCTCACCAAAAAAACCAAAAAAACAATGCTTGAAATCTAAAAAAGCAAACAATGAATACATTATCATCATGCATAAATAAAAGAAGATGAAAAGAAAACACCAGAATGCATATGCAGGTTAAATAAAAAAAGGTTAAACCATCAAAGCAAAGGGGGGAAAGTGCAAGTAGATGTTCTACAGAGAATGTAAAAGAAAGAAAGAAACTCCATCCAGGTAAATGCATATAAAAAAGGGAAAGTGATAATAAGATGAAGAAATAATAGAAAAAAATCTAACGAAGAAAAATAGTACAGCCCAGAACCATGCATGAGAAACAGTACAGTCAATAGAGACGATAAAAGAAAAGAAAACCGGCCCTTCCAATAAAAGGATTATTGGTCAGGTATGATGAGAATAAAGAGAAAAAGTAGATAGAAAAAAGCTATGGAAAATAGAAATAAGTAGCAATATCAAAAAAATCCGAAAAACACCTTAGAAAAGACAGAAAAGGTATTGCACCGAAAATGCATAACAAGACTAAAGAGAAAAGGATGTCTCTAATGACCTGTAGACAAAAGGAAAGAATAGGAAAGGGGAGAAAAGTCGTTATAATCGTTTACAAAAGCAGAAAACCAAAACATGAAACATGAAAATGAGTCCCAAAACATGCGGATGAAATAAGAAAGGTCATTAACGTAGAATCAGAAAAGCAAATACCGATAAGAATGCACGGTTCGATCTGGATAAGTTGCCTGGATGCTGGAATCATGGCTTCCACTTTCTCTTAGTGGGCGGATTGAGTGTGCTGCGTGGCTTGGTCAGGCGTTGCAGCACTTTCTGTCCCTCGTCCAGCAGCCCACCCATCGAGCCAGGCTGCAGACTTGTAGCGCGTATGTGTTCAAGCAACGCGCTCGTGCTGCGGCGTATGTAAGTTGGGGTTGCGCTGGGGGTGATTAGCGACCAACAAGGGGCCAATGCAGTCATGGTAGAGATGTACGACTGGGCTGAAACGGCGGGGACCAGAGATGGGCTGTCGTCAGCCGGTGTAGGGGGGTTATTAATGCCGTATGCCCAACAGATAAGAGCGGAGATGTATAATGCCCAGTTTGCTTGAAGCATCAAGAGTGGCCCTGTGTGCGCTGGCGGTGCTGAGACCGGCGGAGGGGGCGGAACAGGTAGACAAGCACGAGGGGGTGGTGGTGGCGGTAGAGGCAGTTCGGGGAACTGGATGAGAGGCGAACTAAGCTCTTGAGCGCACTCGTAGGCCAGTCGATTCTCATCCTGACCTCCGTTGGAGTGGAAAGAATTCAGCTGGTAATATTGCTCGTTGCTACCCTTTACGGGGCTATAGCCAATGGGAAGGTCTGGGCTCAGTTGAGAAGGAATCTCACACCGTGGCCGCTCTGCGCTCGGTTGTGGGGTGCCGACAGCGTATTCAAGCACTCGGATGGCATGCCAGACAGCCTTTTTCACCTCATCCGTGTCCATTGCCCAGGCTCGGAGCTTTTGTTTAGCAGATTCGAGCTCCTGAGCACGAGTCACTCTCCGTTCGAAGAACCCAGATTGACCGCAGACTGTCAACAAAGCGCGGAGCGGAGTGCGGTGAACTGCAAGAAGAGCATGATACATGAAATCCGTGCTATTAGTGGAGAAGATTTCATCACCTTTGCCTGGATATCCGGCGAATCGCTCAACAATTGTACCGGTCCTCAAGCGATGGATAAACGGCTCAATCGTTTGCTCGATTTGCCCGAGGTCAGCAGAGCGAATGTTTGTAAGCATCATGTAGTCCAGGATGAGGCTGCACTGAAATGAGTCAAGTCGAGAAGACTCATTTTGCTTAACAATGCGTTCTGCCATTGAGGCGATTGTCAAAGGCTCGAATGTTTTGGCATGCTCATTCCACTCATTGAGGTCCTTACATTCCCATAATTCAGAGTTGCAAGGGAATGGTAAGTCAGCCATACTGGGACCTCCCAGGCCCGGCTTAGCGGGGTCCGGGCTCGATTGGAGAATGACTGTTGGCTCCTGGAACATCATAAACTGCTGAACATCAAGAGTGAATGATGCTTGTAGAACCCGTCTTCTTGCTTCGTGGTCAACCCAGAACTTATGTGCCTTTCGTAGGCCATCCGGATTCTGGCTTCCGGCCAGGCTGTTGAAAACTGTAAAGGGGCTTTTCTTGACCAAATGACAATCTTGAAAAAACTATATGAGCGATATTAGCCAGGCTCTCAAGGACTAAATCACAGGGCCTGGGTGTAAACTCACACTGCCGTACAATGTCCTGAACAGTTGCGAGAATTTGACGTCTGCCTTCTTTGATCTATACTTGGATAGGATTTCAAGCAGGAAAACTGCTTGTAGGTCGGATACTCTTGAACGGCTAGTAATAGCAGATCGCTGATTGGGAATTAGCATTGATCTGTCTGACTAAGTCAAGTAATCTAACTAACCTTGGATAATAGTTTTTGGCATGCCTCAAGCAGTGCCAATGAGTATTGCTTTGAGTGTGGCCGAGTGTCATATTGAGATCCAATTGCTAGCATTGCCCCAGAAAGCAAGGGGCTAGGCTTGGTAGCGAAGAAAGTTGGGCGATGAACAATGGGGAAGTGGGGGTGAAAATGTTTCCAATAACACTCAAAACAGTCCTGCCATTTTATAGTGTCGATGACTTCCATGCCATCCTTCCCGGAAACGACTCCAGGGGCGGAAGCAAGTTCACGTCGCAATGTAAACCACTCGTGTCCGTCCAAAGTTGAGAGTGGAGTTGGTACTGGAAAGGCTGGATAGAGCGTTAATTTCATCGTCCAACCTGTCGTAACAGAAAGGGAAGGTTCACCTACTGTCTGAAGGATATCACCTTCATACGCGATAGGTAACATCTGAGTTGCTTGCGACACAGGCTCAGTGGGATTCCATTCGGGAATTGTGGTCAGAGGAAGAGGCGGTGAAGAATGGACCTGCCGGTACGAATACGGCTCTGAGTATGACTCCATGCTAGGAATCTGCTGTGGGAACTGGTAGGGGCTTTCTTCCAAGGAAGGGGAGCGGGAGGTGTCTGGCGACGATAGGAGCAAGGCCTCATCGGCGTGGACGCGCATCAAGTCATGGAACATCTCGCCCCCGCTAAGTCTCCGCTCAGGGTCCGCCCAGATAGGCATGAAATCATGCCCAAAGTTATGTGGGGTTCCATGCTGGACTATCGAATCTATGGACATCGAACTGGGCTGTTGTGTATGTGCGGGGACTGATGCTGAGCGTTGTGGGAGTGGCGCGGGGGAGAGTTGGCTGGTCACGACTGGTGCCATTGAGGATTGCACATTCGGCGATGGGCTGGGTCGAGTTGTAAAGGTGGTCTGAGTAGCAAGATTGCTAACCATGGTATTAATACGTAAACCTCACAGTGGATTTGCTCGAAGAATCACATACTGCTTTTCCATATGGCGTGTGAGCAAGTCATGGCGTTGGAAGCCTTTTCCGCACGCCTCAACCTTGCATCGGAAGGAATGTACGGGATTATGGTTCAACTGGTGTCGTCTATACCATGTGTTAGTTATCCCCTTTTTTTTATCAACCTAGTATGTGTCCTCCGTTCACAGTACTCACCGGAGATGTTCCGCCCTTGTGAAAACCTATGTCCATATTAGCCAATTGATAGTGGAAGATACTCGAGCTGCTAATAATACCTTATGACAACCTGGGTGATCACAACCATGTACCCGCTTCCCTTTCTTTGCCTTGCTCACTCGATGGGTAGTCGGTGTGTAGGTAATGGGAGCTGACTCTGAGAGAGATCGTGCACGTCGAGCGTTGTAAGCCATACTGGTTGGCGGTTTAACCTTCGATCCAAGTTGGCTAGGCAAAGAGTGTGATGGTTCGTGGCCCTGGGAAGAGCTAAAGGGTGGCAGGTGCTCAGTCCTTATATGTGCGAGTGAGGAAGGCGGAAGGTATGTATCAGGAACCCGGGATGTGCATTCCCCTGGGCCTGACCCCAATGTGTCGGCAGAAGCTTGGCATCCTGAGATGAAATCCCTGGCCATTATTGCCCAATATGCAGCTGTTTCAGAGCCGATAGCTTCGGTAAGGGATGTCCAACTCTGGGGGAGGGATTGGGGAATGGACGGTGTATCTGATAATAGGAGCATTGGCAATCATGCATAGTAGTGGGATGTGGAGGCACTATGTAAGTTGCAGCTGGTGGAGGTAGTGGAGGTGGTGGTGGTGGGTGGTTGTGGTGAACCATGTCGGGCCGGGTATCTATGTATTCTATATACATCCTGGCGAGGAAGGTGAAGCAAAAAATAGAAATAGAAGAGAGCCAGTTTTAGCGTCATCGGCAAGCTTGGTAGATCAAACTAGAATGGCTCATCCGAATGCACCAAAGGATGAATAGGATTGTGGCTGATCAGAGTGTGTCCTGGTCGGACATAGGGTAGACTGCGGCGGAATTGACATCGTGCCAAGGCGAGGTTCCCACCAACCGGGATCTAACCAGGGCCGGGATTATTTAGAGAAGACATGAGGTGGTTGAATGGGTGTCTGGATCCTGCTGCCAGTGGGCGGAGAGTTGGCACTCAGGGGAAAAGGCGCGGCAAAAGAAGGGTTGTGCTGCGGCTGAGGCTCAACTCACTAACCCGATTTGACTGGAATCTGTAGCCGGTACTTAGTCAGGTGATTGCCCGGTCGTTGGCAGTGACCACTATGACCATACCGTACGTTCAAAAAAGCAGCGGGTGGTAGGGGTTTATGGTGAAATATAACAGTTACATACAAGTAAATTACCAGCCTAACTTAGTTCAACACTAGTGGGCAGGTAATGAGTACCCCCTTGTTTCTTGTTACTATTATTATGATCCCTGCAAGCACTGAATTAAGCATCCCAATGCCTGATTGGGTGCTGTTATTTTAGCTGCATGTGAGGAACAACCCCAGGATTTAGCGTGCAGCACTAGCCTCAATTCCAAATCACCGCCCTCGATAGTCTAACCATCTGGCAAAGCCGTCAATTTCAATTGCCAGCTAATAGGGAGACGACCTAATGTACAAATAATAGTAAGCATATCCTCCACGAACATGCTTCATCTTCGTAGCAAAACATTCACAAGCCTTCGTAGCAGGTTCTAAATTTTGGAGGAGGGATGCTCCGTACACATACTTCCATTTGGGGACTCGAGTTCCAAGCCACATGAACCTGATTCCGTGTCCTAAATCGGGAACACGACAGGGGTCTGCAAGCTTCCCGGCTTAGTGCTCCTGCAAGATGTGAATTCAGCAATGATCCACGGATGGAATATTCTTATTGGCTGGATTAATTTTATACTAGTCTTTTTCTGGCAGTGTTCTAATAATAAATCACGCTAACTCAGCTTAGGGTGTCCAAAAGCAGCTAGTTCATTGCATCGCCCTGGTACGCTAGCCGAAGTAGTATCACCCACCACCTTCCCGTTCCCCGCCCACGGCTACTTGAAATTTTAGCTCGACGTTTCAATATCAAGGCCCTCTTTCTTTCTTTGATTGATTGTATCACCGGAAGAAAGTCTTGTTTTAGAAACATAGAACACTATGAGAAGCACAGGCCTGCAGCTGGTTACCGGCGCTAATACTCTGGTTCATGGTGCCGTGCACATACATAGTATTGTTTCTTCTCGGGCAATAAAATCCTCTAAGGATTGCCCTTGCAGTCCTATGTTTAGCACCAAGGACTCTAGAATAACCTCGCAAAGTGTGTGCAATATACAGAGCCCATAATATGCAGTACTATTCTCATCAACAACAATTCTCACCTTAACTCCATGCATCCATAATCATTCATCTTACAGCCTAGGATTTTAATTTGTGGTTCACTGAGCAACATTTAATAGTGATTGGAACAATTAAACACAAAATTGAAGGAAATGATTTGAATACTTCTTAGTTCGCCATGAGTCAGTGATGACAGAGATGTTCCCCACCAGTCCGAAAGAACTTGCATCTCTTAAGCGAAGTGTGGCAGGGGTGAAAATGCACATCATGTGCAAGCGCAAAATCGCATCCTTGTTCCTAAATACTGGCCTTGTTTCCTTCCCGCGATGAACTGCAAGTGATGGTGCCGTAAGCACCTACTCCGGACAAATTGCTGACCGTTATTGGACCGTTTCATCCCAACTGTTTCAAGCCTGCCACCAAATTCTTATTCTGGTGTTCAGCTTTCCCCCGAAATAGCGTCGTCCGGGAGTTTCTGCCATCCGAGCAAGCCGAATATTTTATGCTAAGGCCTCATTAGGCCAACTACACATGCTACATTGTAGAATATACAGTACATGTACACACATGATGCTCATGGGCTGGCTAAGGGCCCACCGGTCCCCAGGGCTGCAGGGTGGCCCCTGTCCCTGTTGATTCTGAAACATGCAAGTCTAAATAAGAAATCAGGAACCGACCTCTTACCAACCTTTGGCTTTCAGCCAGCACGTGGTGGATTGAAGATAACCAATGGTATGAGAAGCTGTCGATTTTGTTTTTCTTCAGCCTTACCCAGCGAGGCCAAACTGCGTCGAAAAAATGTAGAATACATTGTCAATAGTAGCGTGTACTGTTTTTTTTTTTTTTCAGCGAAAATACTTCATATCATTTCGTAGTTATCTGTCTAACATTTGTTACAATCATAGCGCTCTCCTTTCTCCTAAACAATCGTAAAGTTACATTACATTCCTCCACTTCCCGAGTATCTAGATGATGCTATACACAGAAAGAGATGTGATGGATGTATGTACATAGTATTTTGACCTAGTATACCCTCATATATGAAAATAAGCAGTCGCCCCAAGATCCAACGCCTTTTGATCCACGTAGAATCAAAATTATGCTTCGCTTACCTTTTTTTCCTTTTCTCCTAGCTTGGAGCGTGATCCACCCCTACATCTGCTTCCTAGAAATGAATAAATGGGTTGCTCTTCGACCTACTAGATTTCCACTATAAAACAGGGGGTGAGGGGGCCAAGCGAAGAAAACAGCGCACTGATCAGAGTGAGCAGAAGTTAGAAGTACATTATTTTGGGTCCGCAAGGCGAACCGAGTTATGAGCCAATAGCGTTCCCGCTATGTCGTAGAATCACCGACAGGCGCCCCAGCCCACACGGGACCCACAGGACCTCACCCGGGCGCTTCTAGAATAACTAAAATCTCGAGGTTCTGCGCGGGGGCCGTTGAAACGGTAGCATTGGTCACCAGCTGGTGGGAAGGGGATGCGCCGTGTTTCAGAAAGAGCCTCCTCCCCTTTCCCGAGGTACCTTGCATCGGCCCGCACACAGTCAACTGCCACGATTGCAACAACTCTCCGAGCGGGGAGAAAGATTAAAAGAAAAGAGAAAAGAAAGAAAAAACCGAAAAGAAAACTCGCTGAAACAGAAGCTCCTAGCTGTGGCAAATATTTATTTCGCGATAGGGGCCGTTTCGAGTAAATCTAGCTAGAAAATGCTCCATTGGACCCCATAGCTTGCACTCTGCACCTCGACAAGCTGAAGGGGGGCCGCAAAGTTGCAGCTCAAGATGAAGAAACTGATGCTGGAGATGGAGCAATCCAGCCAGCCACAAACGATGCCTCGCTATCTCATACATAGTAGCTATCCACAGGCGATTCGGAACGACCCTCTTCCTCTGATTCCCCGTGTGATGTTCTATTCAAAGCTACAAAATTAGCGCCTGCTGGTTTGATGATACTAAATTCATCGAATCCTTGAGATTCGGCGCCAGGGCTGTTTCAGAATAGATTGAACACAACTAAACCCACTTATATGCTGGTGATCTCGCGTGGCTCAAAAACCTTCTTCGAACTCCACACCCCCCCTGGTCCGTGGCACAGACTGGGCGGTTAAAAACACAGCTAAAATTTACTATTGAAGGATTCTGCTCCATGAGGATCAGAGGTGGCTTAGTTTAAGGATGGCTTTGCGCCAGCCACAGATCCTTCGTAGCTAGTTGAAATATAGTGTGGCTGCCAGCGGAGATATAGTGGCTAGAGCTAAGTGACTAGGTCATTGAAGTGTGGCTAGTGACCAAGCCTCAAGCCTCATAGTGACATGTGGAGTAACCTAATCCTTCAACTTTATTTAAGCTCATGATAACGATGTTTGCTTTGAGGCAAATGGGATGTCATGCAGAATCAAAATCAGGCTGTAAATGCCTTTCATCTCAGTCTGCACTTGCGAGCTCAGTTATTGAATCTTTACCAATCTCTATCCAGCTTCCTCGGCAGCCATCTGAGCGAGATGACAGAGTTACAATGAGTTCCCCAAGTTCGCACCCCCGAAAGCCAGCAGCAGCTCATCACGAGCCCACTAACATATGTGTCATGGATATTCTGACCATTGAGAGGGCCGTGGGTTCTCTGGCATAAGGACGAAAACAGAGTCGACCCATCCTTGCTCTCCTTCAGAAAATAGAACACGCCTTCCCAATATCGGTTAGGCTATGCAGCATACAAAGAACCCAAAGCCTCTAAAACCGTGTTTAGATTGCCGGGGGGTTGTTTTCAGCGCAAGAAGCAGAACAAAGCTTACATTTTTGCTTCTTTTTTTCTTGGGAGGCAGAACATCTACTAATGCTTGGAAAAACGGCATTTTGCTAGCCTTCACTCTACCGACTTTTTCCTAGCTGACTTTAATACTGCAAGGGAGTACCTTGAACAGTCATACTGCGAATGGTCTAACCACAGGTGCAGCGAAAAAAGATCCTATGGTTTCCCGAAATATCACCCCTCTTTCGTCCAATACGAATACAGCGTCTGCGCCGTTAAATGTTGGTTTTTCCCTTTCCCGACCTACCCACTTCCCCCCGCCGCCAAATCAAATCTTTATGCTCCTAGAATAAAAATAAAATCTGCAGAAACGATAAAAACTGAACACCTACTAGTCTAGACTGGTCTGGTCTGGATGCTGATATTTTTGTACACGATGTTGCATACTGCCATTGCATATAATAGGTATGTATCCTCGGGAGAGAGAACATGGAGGGGCAGCCGCGGGGCATATATTTTACAAGGGTTTCTCGAGAGGTTGCTTATTCCCCCCCCCCCCCGGGCCCTCAGTAACATAAAAAACTAAGGTGGTAAAATAATTTTCATTAGCCGAGAAAAAGGGTTCAACGGCTGCTAAGAATAGAAACTACATATACATGGAGGGGCTCGAAAAGAGAACGAAAAAATAAAATAAATGAAGTATCTAAAGAAAGATATTATTACATATTTCTATTTGGTATATGGGGTTGAATTTTCCCAGAGAAATAGAGAGATACCAGCTATTCGCCGTGCAGTATTCAACTCAACTGACGTAAAGACGCAGATCAGCTCTGTAATTCTGACCCAACATGCTGCCAGACCTTCATCGATACCTCCCTTGAGGGACACGTTATTCGTTTATCGGAGAGCGTTCTTTACAACAACAGAGTCTTACCACCGTGGTTATAACTATTTAGTGCATACAACTCTCGAACAATACTCCGTACCGCGAGTTTGGATAGTAGTGCTACCGAAAATAGTATATTTTATTATTGAAAGCCGCCGAGCTGCATGAACTAACTAGTTGTAGCCTTGTCTAGGCCGACCAACAAAAAAAAAAGTTAAACTACTGACAGTCATTGTCAACTTTTGTAGAATGGCTGCACTTCTCGCAACACCCTACAGACTGCCCAGCAAGTTTACTGTTGGAGATTCAATGCCCTTGTTGGACAATTAAGCTCTTTCTCGACATCCTATCTCCAATCTGCTGTCTGCTAACGTGTGGATTAGCTTCAGCGCCCCGTCCCACCTAGCCGCTGCACTGCTGTTTGGCAAGTCCCCTGCCTGTCCTTTTTCAGCTCCCTCTGAGGCGAAACTCGCCTACATAACATATCTGGCGGCTGAAATCCGCAAGTTCAAATAGTTATAAGCATGTAGAAACGTTGAGACAATGAAATGGAACTTATAATCTCAAGACCTTACTTGTCGTCCAGATGTTTTTTCGTGGCACTAGAGCGGAAACAAATATCCTGATGCATATCCACCACCACATGAGATTGCATCGGAAGGCTAGTTGTTTGGAATATTATTAATACAGTATTCATTGATTTGAAAACGATTGGAGAGAGTAAAATGACACTCTCTAGAATCGTTGTTCCAAGTCCTTCTTCGTCGATTCGAAGATCTCCTCAGGTGTTTGAAGCTCACCAAGAAGACTCAGCTGTTTTTTTTGTCTACAAGACTTTTACAAGTTGATCAGGCAAGTTTTTTCAGAGACATAAATATCTATATATGCAAGTAATGAGTCTAGCTATATACAAAAGAAGGATGGTAAAAAAATATTGTCAGGTAGCTTAGAAAGGTAAAAAAAAAAAACATTCTTCTTCTGAAAAAGGAACTCTGACCAAAATATTGAGGCGGGAAAAAATAAGGTCAGGGATCATGATTTTCGAACACCCTAGGGGTAGGAGGCTGGTCAAATACCGTGCTCAAGGCTCCTTGCGGAGCTTACAGGCACTGGTGGTACCACTCATTCAGCATCTGGCAAGTCCATGGGCTCTCGCACTGAGTTGGGCCATTGTAATCATTGCCACCACATTGCTCCCAGTGTCCAGCCTGACCGCCAGGGGCAGGAACATTAGGATCGGTGGGGTCTGGGTTAGGGTTTCCTCCGCTTCCTTCTCCGAAGGTAGAGCCAATGGGGCCAACCTTGATGTTCGAGTAGACGACATAGGCATCGGGGCTGTTGGCCTCAACTTCGGCCGGGTCACCGGAGTCGGTGGCGCAGGAACCACGAGCAATACCAGGAGTCTCCGGATCAGCATCGATGGGGTAGCTGCTGTCAAGCCAAAGCATGTTCGCGTGGTGGTCGTCCCAGATGCTCATGACAAGAACCATACCCTCACGGATAGCTTCACCCATAGCCTTCAGGCCACCATGGCGAGTGAAGATATCTTCATCTCCAAAGACTTGCTTTTGCTGGGCGCAGAAGTCGGTGGTGATGGAGTTTCCAGTAAGGCCACCAATGGTAGACTCAGAGTTAGGAATAACTTGGCCATCTTGAACATAGAAGCGCTTGATCTCAGTAAGCTCGCCGTTAGGGGTTCCATCGCTAGTGAGGAACTGGGTAACAACAGTGAGCTTGGAGTTGGAGTCAACGAGGCCACCAGGACCATAGAAAGTTTGGTTGCCCTGGCGGTAAGGGTTGAAATCGCACCCATCAGGGTCACAGGTGCCGCCATAACGGTCGCCGCTGTAGGTTCCACCACAGGAGTCTCCCTCGCAGATGGTTGGGGTCACATCATCACAAGGGTGGGGGGTATAGGCATTGGAGATGCTGTTGGCTTCCCAAATATCCATCTCCGCGCAGCAAGAGCCACGGTTGCCAACACCTCCGTTGGGATCGCTGTCAGACCCGCCCCAGCCTTCCACGTTGGCCTGCATGAATTGTTAGTCAATCTTGTTATTCTCATTGGATTTATATTTTTGGGGTTTTGATTATACTTACAAGACCGCCGATAAACTTGAGGTCACGAGGACATTGGGAGTCACAGTAACCAGTGCCAAAGGCGGCACCAGCCGCGTTTCCAGCGTACGAAGCCTTTCCACCATCGGCCTCCATAGACACGAAGTAAAGGGCGCCGTTGACACCGCAAGGAAGTTTCGAGGTATCGACGTCGAAGGTGAACTCCTGGGCCAGCAATTTGTACATCTCATAGGTATCGTCGTCCTTCATCATGTAGAGACGAGAGCCGACGTTGGTACCTTCAGATTCGGTGACGAAGTTCAACCTCAGGGAGTCGCCGCTGGCGGTTGCTCCGTAGGTGCCAGGGTAGTCGGCGCCCTCGAGGGCGCATCTGGCAGCGCAGGCCTCGTTGTCTGGGCAGAATTCAGAATCCCATTCATTGCCAGTGTAGCAGTTGGCATATCCCTCGGTGTTGTGGACCCAACGCCAGTTGGAGTCGATGACAACCTTTCCGTTGACGGTCGTGCAGCTACCTCCTTCGGAGCATCGCTGCCAGGTCATGGGAGGGTGGACTTCGGGTGTCAAGGTACCGATCTGCTGCGCCTGGGCAGCGCCGAGGAGGGCGGAGAAAAGAAGAGCGCGTTGATACATCTTGGAGAGTTCTGAAATCAACTTTGGGAGGTTTGCTTGACTTCGATGTAGCTGATGACTGACAAGAGTTCGAAAGGTGGCAGTCAAGCCTCATATTTATACCCCAATCCCCTCCTTGCCCCCCGTGATCAATGGATGAGATTGCAGCCCTTCACCCACATCATCTCACCGTTATGTCCTTCGCAAGGCAGCTCTTCCGTCGGATCTAGGGACTTTGAGCCGGTAGAGAAGAAGAGCTACTGGCTTCGCCAAAACGGTTAAATTGGGTCTAGGTAGAAAAAGGAAATGCTCCCTGATAGAAAATGAAATGATCAAGAGCATGATAGCAAAAAAACACCGAAGCGAGCGGTACGGGCGTATCATCCACCCACTAAAGAGAGAGACCGCACTAGCTATGATGGGTTTTCGAGATAGACGGAGTCCCATGCAGATTACAAGCAGCGCCTGGACCTTGCACAGGGTCCAATAATTCAACTTAAATATGACGGACATATGTTTCGAGACCCACATCCTGGGGCCATGTGTTTGTCTGCTTCCGAAGCGAGATCTCATTTGCAGCATGTGCACTAACATATAGTACTATCTGCGAGCGGGCGTTGCAACGACAGGCAGCCCCATACATCGGCCCTGAAAGCCGTCTGTGCATAGGGAGATAATGTGGCTGCAGAAACAATGGTGCCATACGATATGCGGAGGCGGCCCCGGACTTGCGTTCTGTAGATCTTCTAGCTTCCCTATGGAGGATACGCGAGGCGTTGTTGGCGTTGTTGGTGCTGCTGAGGTTGCAACTTAGCAAGAAGTGAAGATGCGAAGAGGTGGAGAAGTCCACGGTGCAGCTCGGAGAGAGCTCCAGCGCCATCACGTGCAGGCCTCACGTAAGCAGCGGCGGAAGATAGCTCGGGCCGCCAGCCGCTGATCTTTCCCCGATTTGCTCCATGCCCCGGATTGGCAGGAGCCACTGCAGCCACTAAGAGCAAACGCGGAGTATTAGCAGTGTTAGCGAGGCACATCACCGCACATCACCGCACATCACCGCCGTTAAGCTTTCGTTCTTCATCTCTTCTCGAATCTCGATGCACCTGACTCCGTATCCAGTCTGTCTTCGGCTCTTCGCCTGCGCTGCTGGCCATGCACAGTCCCACTCAGCGTCGCTCACTAAACATGCAAAGTACCTTCTAGAAAACAGTCTGCTATTCTCTCATTAACCTCTCATTAACCGACCCTCAATCTCTACCCATTTAACCTCCAGCCCGTTCTGTTTCAGCCAAAACAATCTCGCCAGCTAACCCCAAATAAGGCGCTGCGCACTCCAACCGAGCTTCTCCAAACTCTGTATAAATTAGTACGGGGTCAAGGGAGAGCAACGAAGACCCCGCTATCAGCCACGTGCGGAGCAGGTAATAATAATGAGCTTACTCGAGTTAAGCCGTTCTTTTTTCTTTCTGCCAAGTTTCCATCCTCACCCTGGTATCCCGGCTTTCTACTCGCTTTCTTCCGACTACGAATTCTCCGAGCCATTCCTGATATTAAAACGAAACAGGGAATATATAATCATGTGAGGTTTTCGGTTTATTGCCGAGATGAAGAGCTCGTCCAAAAGAAAACGGAGGAACTGGAGATTGGGGCAAACACAATAATAACTACCCACCTTGAGGCCCCCCTTCTCAAAGGAGGGAGCCCATCATTTCCGCTCAGGACTTCGAGGAATAAATTGGTCTCTTGCTCTAAGCCTTTATGATGGTACGACATTGAGGACTTAAGAAAGCAACTAACACCTATATATGCCCACCTCTTTCTCCATGTCTAGTAGGGTTCCGAAGGATAAGTCCATATATCTATTCGTTTACTACATTGATCAATCACCTCAATTGGACGATCACAGTCCTTGAACCTCTTCCTTTCGATAACCATGAAGATTGGTGAACTTGCTCTTGCGCTCGGCGCGACCAGCCTATCCCTTGCGGCAGCTGCGCCCAACCAAAAGAGAGCCTCGTCCTTCAAGTGTATGTTCCATTCTTTGGGGTTCCTGAATAATCCCGATGAAGCTGCCCCATGTATCCCGATATATTGCTTTGAGAGCGATGAATTCAACTAAGTAACTGGTTTCCTTCCAGGGTTTGGCGTCAATCAGTCTATTGCCGAGTTCGGCCAGGGCAACATCCCGGGCGAGTTGGACACTGACTATAGGTGGCCGGATACTTCAGCCATCCAAGTTCTAAAGGATGATGGCATGAACATCTTCCGTGTTGCCTTTCTCATGGAGAGGTTGATCCCCGAGCAGTTAACCGGCTCTTTCGATGACACGTACTTGGCGGATCTAAAATCCGTGAGTCTACCTCCTGATAAAGTTTCCTGCGCCGTTGCTAGCTGGAGTGCAAGGGGCGGGAATCGTCAAGAGTCTTTTTTTTTTCTTTCTGACTGTATGTAGACTGTGGAGTTCATCACCAGCAGCGGCTCTTATGCTATTCTCGACCCTCATAACTATGGCCGATAGTGAGTTGCCTTTTATACTCGACCAGCCCTCTCCTCCTCCCTCACGACATCTCGCCTGGTACGCTAACATTGTAACTGTGCAGCTACGGCAATATCATCACTTCCACCAGTGATTTCGGAGCCTGGTGGACCACGGTCGCCAATGAGTTCAAGAACAATGACAAGGTCATTTTCGATACCAGTAAGGAAACACCCTGCCCGCACTCCACCCCGCTCTCCATATAACTAACATAAGGTAGACAATGAATATCACAGCATGGACCAGGATCTGGTGCTTAGGTTGAACCAGGCCAGCATCGACGCCATTCGTGCTACTGGAGCCACGCAATATATCTTTGTTGAGGGCAACTCCTGGACTGGTGCTTGGACCTGGACCCAGATTAATGACAACATGAAAGCCCTTACCGATCCCCAGAACAAGATCGTGTATGAAATGCACCAGTACCTTGATTCTGATGGATCCGGTACCCACGAGTCCTGTGTCAGCACCACCATCGGACAGGAGCGTGTGGCATCCGCCACCCAGTGGCTGAAGGATAACGGCAAAGTTGGTTTCATGGGCGAGTTCGCCGGTGGCCCCAACAGCGTCTGCCAGAGCGCCGTTGATGGCTTGCTTTCCTACATGCATGCCAACAGCGATGTCTGGCTCGGTGCTTCATGGTGGGCTGCGGGTCCCTGGTGGAAGAACTATATGTTTAGCATGGAACCTCCCACCGGCACCGGCTACATCAACTACATAGACGCTCTCAAACCTTACTTCCCTGACGGCTCTGACTCTGGCCCTGATCCAGAACCAGAACCTACTGCAACCACTACGCCCACTGTCCCTGACCCTACTCCTACCAACGGCAATGGCGGTGCTAAGGCAAAACAGTGGGAACAGTGTGGTGGAATCGATTACATGGGCCCAACTGAGTGCGAGAGCCCATGGACTTGCCAGGTGCTGAATGACTGGTACTTCCAGTGCCTGTGAGATTAGAAGGACTATGAGATACGAAAACGAGAGAGAGAGTGGGGTTGGACTGGTTTTTTTTTTTCCCTGTACATATACAGACACACATACATACAGTATGCATAAAGAAATGCCTATAGCTATAGGGTTTCGTTGAGTAGAGAAAGACGGCATATAAATTAGAATCTCAGATATTTTGAGGAAGCTCTAGAGCTAAAATCTGTTTAGATAGATATCTATATACTTGGGGGATCTATCCCTGCGTTACTGGGGGGGGAAGAAGGAGGTTCTGCTGTTTCCCTTTCTAATTCTTACTCACTAGGAATGTCTTACATCTCTTATCGCATTTCGGAGATACGAAGTATTTAAATTGAGATGCATAATAGGGCGAAAAAAAAGAAAAAGCAATATAAAAATTGCATCACAATGCAAAGTCTATCACGCAAGATGCCGATATATATATGAAATATAGTAAGCTCAGCTACCAGGATTATAATTAACGAGGTTTAAAAGGCAAAAGAGAAAAAAATGATATTGAGGCGGACTATGCGAATTAAGGGGGGGCTGGGGGGCGGCGTCGTTTGATCACATCCCATAATCAAAGAAACCCGCCCCCCCCCCCCCAAAACCCCAATTTCTATAAAATGATACCAGACCCTATTACTTCATCTTTGCTGGGTATGACGCGAGAGCACCAACCACACCAACTTCTAGCCTGACCCAAACTCTCTCTTCGAAGGAAAGACGTCGTTTCTCGTTCGTCATCGTATTCCTCCACGGAGGCACCAACGCGGACCCACTTTTTGACTTTTTGCTTGACGATTCCGCCGACCCCGACAATCTCCTGGCGTAGATAGCCCGGTTCCCCGTCATCGCGAGGGTCGACTTGCAGGTGTTCTCCGGGCCCGTGGTGGCCGTGGCCATGACTATTGTTATGATACCCGTGGAAATTCTCATTCTGTTCCATAGTAGTCCACTCATCGACTTCGCAGTCAATTACGACTTCTATATCTTCTGCCGCCAGACACCTTTCTCCGCGTCCACATGTCACGCCCTGGCCGCCGTCTCCAATCCCTGTGCTCAGCCCGCCGCTGAAATATGTGCTATATCGATTCCGCCAGGTCCAAACGCGCCGGTAAGTGGTGTCGTCGCTGCGGAGGAACTGGCCGCATGGACGGCAGAGCCAGGTTGCATCCTCGCAGGAGCATGGCGTCAAGTCCAATACAGGCTCTGAGAGCTCTTCTTGAGAGTTTGAGTTATTATACAACGAAGGAAGGTGTGAGCCAAGGTGGTCTGAGAGAGGGGAATCTAGGCAAGTAGAGCAGAGCCGGCGGAAACGGTTTTTGAGCATCGCTTTGCTCAGCGGTTTCATCGTGCAATTCTAGGGCTAGCATTAGTTAAAATCCCATTTTAAGAATGACAGGCTTTCGCTTCGGTGAGTAGTACCCGACAGATAATGCCCGCACATCTCTGGCATTCGGAAACCATGTCTCTTGCACATTGGCCGACTTTGCCCGTTGTTAGCCGAGAAAATTCCCTGTCGGAAATGCGGCGAGGAACTGCATTATTCTTTTGAACGCCTACGACCTCGTCCAAGGATTCATTCCGGCAACGTAAGGTTTCCCGAACCAATTGGTTCCGGAAGGGCATCAGGTTCGCATGGAACTGACGGCATGTCAAAGAGAGTGCGTGTAGGGTATTCAGATCAACCGATCGAGCAATCTGCTTAACCACACTAGATAGTTCTTTAGTATTCAGTCACACACAAAAAAAAAAGGTTCTTGGACTCCCAGGACAGTCGCGTACGGGTAGCAGCTCAGCGCCGCTGAGAAGCCGTTACTGATGTTCGGATTGCTTCGTTCTTCCTGTTCTTCTTGCTCTAGAGTGGCCTCTTGTTTACCATGTCCCACCATGAACTGATGAAGCGTATCACCCGGCAAGGGGGTCACCAGGGTGGGGCATATAGGGTATTTGACTGGCACAGCGTCCAGGCGAAGCGAGGTGGTATCTGGCCCTGTGCGATAGAGGAGACCAGCGAGTGCATCCCGCTCATGGTCGACGTATACTACCATCCTACCATACGTCGGTGGTTCTAAACGACCCGTAAAGGTTTCATAAAGGTGGACGAAGATATGAAATCATTGTTAAATTTGGGAGACTACCTCCTGTTCAAGTTGGAAGTTGAGGAGGAAAGGAGTGTTGCGGCTGGATGTTCGATGCTGGGTTATGAACCTGGCAGTCACTGCCAGCCAGTCGACAACTACCCCGCCACGTGACTGGGATCAGCTCCACGGTGGTTACGTAAGAAATTAGTCGCATTAATCCCTCGCTGGCACTGTGCTTAGGAGCCAGTAGCCACTGGTTCGAGAACAGTGCAACAACATTAGTAGCAGAAATAATCCTAGGGGAGAATTAATCATATTCAGAAGATATAGTAATATAATTAGTCTAAAGACCTGGTATCAGGCAATGGGAATTGGTAAAATATCAAGTCCATTTTCCACCCAGGGATACCTAGTATGACCTCATCTTCTGCGGTGCTATTATAGCCACAGGAACTACGGCTATTACGTAACGAATCCACGCCACCCGACCTGGCCCCAACCCTGATCCCGCCCAGCACGTCATCTTCCATGTTCCTGAACCTTGACATCAAATGCGCGAGACAATGAGATCGTGAAGTAGAGTTGCATAAAACTGCAGTGGCGCTTCGTGTTACTTAGCCTACTACAGTCATTAGGCGCAATTAATCTAAATCACGCGCTTCAGGAACAAGCAGACTAGCGAATATATATCTTGCGACGGACAAATATCAAATTTGATATGTCGATGACAAAGCCATCATTTGATAGAGATTATATATGTTGCCAATGCAAGTACATCGGCCCTTTTACACTTCCCGTTGCAGATGTCGAATCTGGCGGGTAGAAGCTGCCAAATCCGACCAATTAAACACGAAGTGCAGGAGCAACTCATAACTCCACCAGTGTCCCCATTGGAGGTATCTCAGTCGACCCTCATCCAGTTTAAATTCCTCTTACCTATAGCCCATTGACGCCCACCTCCAAGAACTCGCTATCTTCTTCCAGACGCTTTTTGACCTCCATACCCTGCAACTCGTTCACGTCCCAGTTAGCATGGACAAAGCGGCCATGCAGGAAAGCAGCAGCAGAAGACGTCGCCCACACAGCGAACTGACCCGGCAGATGATCTGATGAAAGTCATAAAATATTAGCTTTGCTCAGAATTATGCACGTGCCGTCGAGCAACCATTGCGCATCAAAGATCTACCGAAAAGGGTGTTCGCTTACCATCATCCCAGTCAAAACTACTTTCCGTGAATCCAACATCTCTCGCAGCATTAGTGAAAATTGAACCAGGATGGAAGCTGAGAATCTGCACTTTTTCAACAGGTGTTTGAACAGCGATGTGTTGGAGGAGCGCCATGAAGGCGGCTTTGGTTGCTCCGTATATGCCACCCTTCTCAAGACCAGGGAACTTATGGATCAAACTTGTCGATACATTAAGCAGAGTCTAATGATGAAGGAATAAACGTTAGCTCATATGAGACCTTGAAGGGACAGACACACGAGCCAAGATCATGCGTACGGGATCTTTCGGGTCAATCCAAAAAAGGGTCCTATTTCACTAGGACCAACTCACCTTTTTCTTGCCATTCGGATGCCTCTTCAATTGAGTAAAGAATCGATTAGTGAGATCTAGATTTGCGCGAACATTCAGGCTGTACGCGGACCAAACCTCATCCACTCCAGCGTCCAAAAGTACGTCTACTCGTGCGCCAAACTGAGCAGCGTTCAAAACTAGCACATCGACTACAACTTCCTCTCCTTCGAGACCTTCCCAGAGAGCAGCAACACTCGAGGGGTCCATGATATCACACTGAACAGTTTTCACTTCTCCCTTGAAGGCTGGGACCTGTTCAACAAGTTTCGCGGCTGCAGAGGTAAGAGTCGTGACGCGACGTCCGAGAATTATAATTTTAGTTGCGCCGGCCTGTGCGAAGGCCCTGGAAATTGCGAACCCAATGCCACTGCCTCCTCCAGTGATCATAACAGACTGACCGGCTTGGGAGTGTTCTGGGAGAATTGGGGATATTGCATCGTAAGGCTCTTTGTGGATGGTCTTTGTCGCAAAGGGAGCCATGATCAGATACTAAGTCTGAGAGGATATCAAATTGGGGTGATTTAGGAGTTCGGAACCTTCTTAGCGAAGAAGCAGAAGACGTAACCGAAGTGTAGTTGGATCTCAACATATTGATTGGCGATTGCAAGCCATTATATAGTACCTCTAGCAAAGACTGGCCTCGTGTAGACTACTGCCTCTGTGCATAGCACGTCTTTTCTCTCAAGTAGTCCGTACGCGTCGATACCATGTTGCTTGCGATTCATTAGTAATGCTGCGAAAAGTCCGCACGGCGTGCTGTGCTTAGATTGGGAATGTGGAAGTGGGTTCAAGGCTGCTGATTGCCAACTATTTCTCCTGTACTCCGTACGGAGCAGTAGCTTGCAAATCTAGTGACGTCTTGGCGGAACTCCGCAGGTGGAACTCCGCCGCCAGCCCCAATTACTAAACTACCCCTGGAAAATCCTCCGCGGCAATCAACAACGTCATCAAACATCACGACCAGCGGACCAAACGATATTCCCTTAGTTTCGTATGTTGAAAACAGTCACTGGATAGTCCTAGTATTCAACCGAAACTAGATCTCATTTTGAATCTAGGCCTAAACTGACATCCCAAACCCTCAATCCCGCACGTATAGGCTCTCGCAGTGCGGGCAGGAACTTGAACTCATCCGCACAACAATCCATGAGTTCCCGAAGAAAAGCATGTAGTGCATGCATGAAATCAAAACGGCAATGCGACCTCCACCTCCCGAAATGCAGCCGGTGTTGTGCGAAAAGGTTGGACTGTCAATATGCGGCGAGGCTAGCACCACCGGCCCAGCCACCTCCGCATAGATCCACGGCTTGCGGACTTGAAGAGATGGTTGACTTTTCATCGCTTGATCCTCTTGATCCTCTTGTTTCACTTGGGCAGTACAGCGAGGCTGGTGGATACATTTCTGGTGCTCTCATATCGGGACAATCCACAAGCAGTGCAGAAACACTCCCGAGAGCCCAATTCGACTCTTCTGCGCCAGCCAATTCCGATCCCCGCGCCGCGGACTTCACTTCTGGTGTAGCTTTAGATGATCCTCTACTATACGATGATGGTCCGTCCGATGAAGTAGATGCAGGCACTCTCCATAAATTTGTGGATGATGTCAAAAAGTGGCTACGCCAATGGGTTGAGCAAGGAAGCAATCCTTATATCCACCGACATCTTTACCATGATCATCTTCCTCGTGAAATACAAGATGTATATACTTGCTGTGCTGCATATTTCGCTAAAACCCCGACGAATAGTGGAATGGTCCTTCGCATAGTCGAAGACAGAGTGACCGCGATGCTGGAAGGACAACCCGATAGCCCGACACCGCTATCGCTCTTCCAGCACTTAGCCCGTGTGCATGCCCTGTTTACCTATCAAGTTATTCGGCTTTTCGATGGCAATATCCGCCAGCGCGCGCTGGCCGAGCAGCATGCCACAATTCTGAACACCTGGGTGCAAGAAATGTGGGAGTGTTTTCATCTAAGTGGTCTCGACGTATACCACGGGAGGAGCAGCAACACCCCCGAGCGACTCCGGCGGCAACAACAGCAGCAAATGATGGACAGCCCCAGCGTATCTCCCATCTGGACGGCGTGGTACATGACAGAAAGTGTCCGGCGTACCTGGATCACTGTGCGAGTAACCCAGAGCGTCTACAACACCATGAAGGGCGGTATTTCCGTGTGTCCTGGCTGGACTGCTCTCACGGTCGATAGAGATGTATGGGCTGCGCCCTCTGCATACCGTTGGGCGCAAGCTTGCAAATCTCATAATCGGCATATTGCACAGAGCGGTGAGCTGCAATCACTGATCCTACACGCGCGTGCCAGTGATGTCGATGACTTTGTTAAGGTTATGATGTTTTTTCTGCATCGAAGGGAAACGGTAGAGAGGTGGATCGATGAGACGTGATGGCGTTCAGTTTTAGATTGTTATGCAAGGTATATCGGAAGCGGATGAAGAACGCCGTTGGTGATAAGTATCAGCGGGCCAATGTTTGGTTCTAAAGAGGGTCATATTCCTTCTACAATGTTGGGCAAAGGGGTAGGAAGCATTGCAGCCCACGCTGTGCGCACTTGTCACAGCAAGGAGGCTAATATGATTCCTGCCATATCTTAATCCCCAAGAGGCAAGGGACATACCGCCCCACTCAGGGTTTGGAGTGCAATATCCTCTTACCTCTTAACATTATTAGTCCTGCCAGCAGCTAATGGCTTCCTTGGCTATTGACTTTATATCGAATTTCTTGGCTGCGGAGGGGTGAAAATAAGAGGACACAAGGCCCGTACAGTATAGCTATGACTTTTATATACATAGTAGAACGTAGTGTGTATATATTTTTATGTTTTTTATACGCCAGCGAGTGGGCTTTAAAGGGGTCGAACACGTTTAAACCCAATTTGCATATCCTATAACTACTAACCATAGCCACCAAGGATCACAAGTTCCAAGATCTACCTAGGTACCTACCTTAGTACCTTGGGGAGGAGAGGCGGTTTATATAGTCGTGAAAGCGGCAACATGGCGCCTTTCCTGATTTTGGGCGGCGCTAAATTATTTTAGGAACCCCCCTCCCCCGGGCCCAATGACGTATTACGGTATACCGCCGCTTAACCACTCTTCTCTGTCATAAATGATTGTCTCTACAAGCAGAATTAATGGCAGATAGTTTGATGAAACCCTTGACGGCACCAGTGTCTCCGACTAGAAAGATACCTGTTGCCTCGAGAATCTGTTTGCGGAACCTCCCCCTCCCGCCCCCCAACATCAAAAGGATTCCATGGATTTGGCCTGCAGCCGCCTAAAAGCGAGAATTCAAACAAAATTAAAGGAAGGGGTCCGACTCCTTTGCTTCTCCGATTTATTTCGTTAAACAGCCGCCACAAGTCACCCTGTTTGAGTGGTGCAGTTGAAGAATATAATGCAGAATAATAGGTTTCCCCAAAAAAGCAGACTTGACAAATTGGGGATGGACAAAAACAAGATCATAATTTCTTCAATTAACCTGCTCGCATTATATAGTACTCAATATGTATCACAAGGCTGATTCCAAATGCAAACCTGGAGAAGGCGGGCCAGTCTTCTTATGCGTTAATCTTTTATATATAAAAGAAATCTAAAAAGAAAATGAGCATATCGCTGGCAAAAAGTGACTATGAACCCTCATCCGCTACCTTCTCGTTCTCTCTCAACATTTTGCATCTCAGTCGACAGCAACGGCCTCGAAGCCAAGGGTCCTGGTTCTGGCGACATCGTGGGCAGGCCCGCTGCATACTCCGCTGCATACTCCAACTCCGTCTCCGAGCGGGCCTCCAGTTTGGAGACTTCGACGTCCGGATTGCGCCAGAAAGCAACGGTGTTGTGCCACTCGCATGTCAGCGAATCGACGACATCGTTTCTCTGCTCAAAAATGTAATCTTTCAGTCTGGTGAAGAATATGTCCGAGGCAGTGTGCACGGCATCCCTGTAAGCGCGCAGATTGAGATCGAGTGCGCGGTGGTGTCGTCCCCGCCCTCGATGTATGACGAAACTCCCGAGCCGGTATACATTACTCACCGTCGCAGCCAGTAAGTCTCCAGCGCGCCTTTTGACACTGGTGCTGGCGATGATCATTGAGAATAACGCAAGCCCAGTGGTGACGAAGGGGCCCCAGGAGCCAACATGGAACGAGGCTTCCGAATGCGGCATGTAGTAGAGGTACATTTCGCCGACCGTGACATTAACTATGAGCAGCGGCACGGCGATGATCGCAATCCCGACTGCCCATAAATAGGCGATGAGGGCCATCGTCGTTGCAAGTCCCACATGAAACCTGCCCGGCGGATTTCCCCCACCCTTGCTGCTACTGCTGCGACGGCGGAGGCGCATGCGGATGATGAAGCCATAAACGCGAATCCGTGACTCTGATGGTTCACTAGGCCCTAAGCCGATGGCCCAAATCCCCTGGATCAGGATGTACACGATGATCCACGACATGTTGAATACATACTTATTGACGAGCGCTATCTTTCCCATGTCTGGATTCGGACTGTCTAACATGTTGTCCCTATAGACCTCGGAGTCTCCTTCGTCACGGAACAATACAGGACCGTGACGCAACGGGAAATTGGGACACGGGTCAACGCAGCTGTTAGTCTCGATGAATTTAGATGTGATGACGAAGACGTCCGCATCTTCGAGAACAAAGGTAAGCACTGCGGTCATGTTCAACTCCCCACCGTCGGGGGCGCATCGGATCTCTGTTGCGAGACTCTCATCTGCGGAGTTGTAGTTGCCAATTCGGCCGTCATGCGTCCGGTCAAGCAGCGCAACATATCCGCAACAAAAGCCGACGGTCACAAGGAAGGCCCAAAAGAGCAGAATGGTCCTCGCTGCCGCGTCCAGACCGACCCGGCGGGTATTTCTCCCTCGGCTTTCTAACCGCCGCCGTCGCCTCTCGAATGTTTCCCGATGGTGCCACTCTTCCTGGGTCGTCTTAGCCACCGTTTGGCTCGCACGCTGCTCGAGCTGCCGTAGGAGCCTCTCAACCTTTTCCCGCTGGCGACGGTCCTCTTGCAGTGGCCGCCCGGCGTTGCGGATGGTTGAGGACCAGTTTAGCAGCGGGACCGTCACGATACATGATACGCTGAGGATGGCGGTTATCGCGGCGATATCGAGTTCACCCCAGGCTCGACCGCTCCAGATCACGAGACACACATGTATGGCCGCGGCGCCAGAATATGTTAGAGACGCAGCGAGGGCTCCAATAAACAGCCAGGTGTGGTGGCGCAGCACAAGCGCTGCTATTATCGTCGCGTAGAACAAGGCTCGAGGAAGAGTGCAGTAATTGCCCTATATTCACGAATCAGTGGGCCATAAAGGCGACAGAAGGAATCCGCATTTTCGAACCGAGATGGGGTATCTGCAAAGCAAACGAGGAGACGTTTCATCAGTCAAAGAGATGATCATTGCGGAAGTTTCTCTGGTCACATTCTGGAATGATTCTGTGGGAGTTAACGCCATTGTGGTTGCCAGGAGGGCGCAGATGAGAAGGGCTGTCGACCATAACGACTGCCAGACATGCGGCAACATGGTTGAGCAAGTTGGAGGAGGCAACTCCCTCCATAAACTTACCCAAGAGGGATGTTCAGGAAATCCAAGGATAACAGAGGTAAAGAATCAAGTTGCGTTGCGTTGTTGAAAAGCACATGGCCCCATGGGCTGAGGGACTGATCTTATAAACGCGGGAGGTTGACAGACCTGGAGACATTCTCCAAGCAATAATAATAACACCATTCTGCTGCGACTGGCTAGCCACGACGTAACAATAATAATACACAGTAACTCGAAGACAGGCATACATGGATGAACTTGTCAGGGGGTTTAAGCTCAGTGTGGCTAGAAAAAAGGTCTGTGTGGTAGGAAATTTAAACACTAGTATTCTGTGTCACCATGACAAGCTTTTTTGGATCCCATACCTTCCGGTGCACCTCCCACATATATCTTTCCTCCCACACAACCAAACCAGTCAGAGTCAGGTTGAAGGTCTGGTCAGGGAGGTAAGAGTAAGGGAAATTAGGGCCATACTTGAATTGGTGGAAGAACAATTAGGTGATATCTCGGTTGTATGTATTTTCATAGGGTAAAAATCCCTCACCATACAGTTATTTTCAGCCTCAAGTTTCTTACCAAACTCACTCCGGAGGGGCATTTCAAAGGCCTTGTCAACACTAGTAATATATGCCTATCTAGGGGCTAGCAAGCCCCAAAGCCCCCAAACAAGTTGAAACATCTACTGTGTAGGCATGAAGAATGGAGAAACTTAAATTCCGGAATACATATCTCCATTTCGATCCTAGCGTTGACAAGGACCCCGCTAATTCTCTACTAGCTTGTCGGGATGAGTGACCAATTACATGGAGGGCATATTATCTACTCTCTGTCTCCACATCCCCTCCATCACTTCCACATCATTCACAATCATATCAAATATCATTACATAGGCAAACCGTAACACTTGCACACAGCATTTCACGATGACCCTGACCGCGCAATCCATCTACTCCGCTCCGGAGATGAAATTCTCCGCATTCCCAAGCCGACGGAGCGTGGTACACAGTACGGGCGGCATTGTCGCGTGTACGCAGCCATTAGCAGCTGCTGCGGGGCAGAGGATCTTACGCGATGGGGGGAATGCAGCGGTAAGTAAAATACTCCTAGGACTCTTCTAACTACCCCCCGCCCCTTTTTGTGGAAAATTTCAAAAGATGTTGCTGATGGCTGTTATACTCAGGATGCTGCGGTTGCTGTTGGTACGCATATACCTACAAAGTACATACATAACTTGATGATATGACATGCACTCTCTTCACGTTTTTTTATTTTTTAAACGTGAGATCTCTAAGAAAGAAGAATGGCGAGCTGACATATACCACTTTATCACGGCAGCCGCTGCACTTAACATGACCGAGCCCTCCTCCACAGGCATTGGCGGCGACATGTTCTGCCTCTTCTACAACGCGCAGACTAAAAAAGTGCATGCGCTAAACGGCTCCGGCCGCGCAGCGAAGAACATCAGTCTCGAGCTGATTCGCAAGGAGCTAAACTTAGCTGCGGGAGAGGCTGGAAGTATCCCCATGACCAGCGTGCATGCCGTAACCACTCCCGGCGCCGCCGCCGGATGGGTGGATACGGTTGAAAAGTTTGGGAGTGGGAAATTGACCCTCGAGCAAATATTGATGCCGGCTATTGAGTTGGGCGAAAAAGGCTTCCCGGTTTCTGAGTTTGCTGCCACGTTTGTATGTGAAGACTTTTTGGTTTGGTTTAATAGTCAACAACCATTGGCCCCCAGCTTTTTCGTTTTGTATGGGGTAATACTGATTGCAACATAGTGGGAAGAAAGCGAAGAGGCAATCCGCAAGGCCTCACCTAATTTCAGGGAAATATTGAAAGACGATCTAAAGGCGAATGACGGGGTAAGACCTCCCAACTCTGGTGAGATTTTTAAAAACCCAACCCTCGCACATACATTTAGATCACTTGCAAAGGACGGAAGAAAGGGGTTTTATGAAGGCCCCATCGCCGAAGAAATAGTCAAAGTCGTGCAAGACCTGGGTGGGCATCTGACTCTTGAAGACCTCAAACATCATTCGGAGCAAGGAAGTCAGGAAGTCGATGCGATTTCTCTCAAATTCAACCCGGGGGTTGTTGCGGACGTCAACAAGGATGCGGTGGAAGTCTGGGAGCATCCTCCTAATGGCCAGGGGATCGTTGCATTGATGGCATTGGGGATACTCGAAGAGCTATCTCGCACTGGCAAGATCCCCCGATTTACGACAGAACAGCACAATTCGGTGCCCTACCTCCACGCCGTTATCGAATGTCTTCGCATTGCGTTTGCTGATGCGCGCTGGTGGGTGACGGACCCAGACGTTGAAAAGGTTCCTGCTCAGGAATTGATATCTCAAGCATACCTAGCCGAGCGTGCAAAATTATTCAATCCAGAAAAGGCTTCTGGCACCCTGGATCACGGGAGTCCCGCTCATAACCACTGCGACACCGTTTACTTTGCAGTGACAGACAAGGATGGTAACGGCATATCTTTCATCAACAGTAACTATGGCGGGTTCGGGACCTGCATTATTCCAAAGGGATGTGGATTCACATTGCAGAACCGTGGCGCAAATTTCTCCCTCTCTGAAGGGCATCCAAATGTCCTTGCACCCCTCAAACGTCCTTATCATACGATCATTCCCGCCATGGTCACGGACCCATCTGATAACTCGCTACACACGGTCTATGGGGTCATGGGGGGATTCATGCAGCCTCAGGGACATGTCCAGGTTCTCCTAAACATGCTTGCATTCCACCATACACCACAGACCGCGCTCGATGCTCCAAGATTCTGCATTGGTGCGGGAATGCCTGGGGCTGGAGGAAAGCCCCTTGATCACACTGTTTACCTAGAAGACGGTATCAGCGATGCGGTGGCGGAAGAATTGAAAACATTGGGTCACAACGTCATCGTCCTTAAGGACTTCAAGCGCGGAATGTTTGGAAGAGGGCAGGTTATTCGACGTCATTCTGACGATGGCCAGCTGGTTTATAGCGCTGGAAGTGATATGAGGGGCGATGGTGGAGCTTATCCAGCATAGATACAAAGCCAACTGAATCGGTGCTCAAGCTCCAATCCCCCCAGTCAAGGTAGGGGCGCATGTACCTAGATAGACCTTTCGGTATTCCTCCCTTAAGTTAATGGTGAGCGTTAGATATTGAATGCATTCAGGCAGCCGTGTTCTTGTGTAGCAATTATTTTTGTAGTCAAATAATGAACGGACGCGTCACCTGTAGCGCAATGTTCTTCGTAGTACTCCCCCCTTTTTAGACCCCCGGAATATTAGGAATTGCCTAATTGTCTACGACGCAGCCTACGTTCCCTCCTTCTCACCCAAGCCCTTTAGGACCCATTCATCGTACACAAGCTCTCCAGCCGTAGGCCTTTCCTCAGGTAGCCAACGCAGAATTTTCCGCAGGAAGTTCAAGAAGCCCTCCTTTTCGTCACCTTGTATGTCTATGGCGAGGCTCTCGAGTGTTATGTCCAGTATTGGAGCAAAGTTTCTCCAATGCCCTGGATGGAAATGACAATTGGGTAAGTAGTCAGTCAGCAGGTGGCAATGTCGTACGTATGGAAGGGATTCGTCAACTGCCCCTTCTGGATTTCTCCCCTGGAAGAGATGGCGAGTTGAAACAAGGTCCCCGAGCTAGGAAGCATGCCCACTGTTAGCTAAGAGGGTAAGAGACTGAGGATTCAACCAACCAACAGGCTTGTCCACTCACTAGTACTGCGATACTCCAGATATCAACCTTGTCATTCCACTTCATCCAGAGAATAGCCTCCGGTGCCCTATAAACATCAGGCATAATATCTTCCTCTCTCCGAGTCTTACTTATAAGCCTAGCTTCCCCGAAATCGGTTATGATAGGGAGTGTTTCGGTTCCAGGTATGCGCCGGGTCATATAGATGGCATGGTCATCCAGAACCTTCCTTGGTGCTGGCTCTTTCAGCTCAGTTTCTTCAAAAATTCTGAATACTCTGGTATCATCAATCTGGAGAACCAAATTCTTGCTTTGAAGGTCTTACCGTCCCCCTTTATATTAGCACTATTTTCATGGAAGTCAAAGACACACCGGGAAATTAGTCAATACCATACCTGTATGAACAACGCCTGCTACATGCAGAAAATCTAAAGCCAATTAAGAGCTGTCGAAGCAGAGGCTTTAGAAGGTCTATTGTTAGAAGCTTGGAATGCCGGAGATCGAGAATTTGCTCCAAACTTAGTCCCAGGGGCTGTTGAACAAGACATGTATGAGTGGTACCATGCGGTGCAGTGATCTCGAAGGAATCGTATAATTTCCGATAGAGAGTTTGTCCAACATGGTCAATTTTAGAGGCAACTGAATCCAGCTGCTTGTAGATGTTAATTTCATCATTCCGTTTTGATGAAGCGGTAGATATCTTCAAGGCCACATATCGGGCCTCGCTGGTGATGAGCGCCGAATGAAGCTTAGGTCGTCATATTTACATTCCTAGACTTGCTATATATTGCAAAAGGAGACACGTACAGAAGGTCGCGGCCGAGCCAGACGGTCGAGGTCACTCCATAGCCTAGTTTCCCGACAATCTGATACCTGTCCACCAGCACCTGGCCGAGGTGAGCTGGATAATAGTTTGCTGGGTTGTAGTTCGGGAGCGTCTCCTCTTCAATTTTCTCAGAGGCGTCAACGTTATCAAAGCCAGTGTCTGGAAATTTAAGGGCAGAAGACAAGTCCGAGGACATCATTGTGTAGAAGTGTTTGGTAGGTGATACCAGTAGCGTGTAACCTAAGGCAGGAGCTGGATGCGGACACGTTGGGCGTGAATAAAGCTTGTGCTCCCCAAGAAAGTACGGCGCAGGCAGACTCGAGATGCAAGCAAAATGGAAGGCCACATTGTCGTGCGTCTAGGGGTGAGCTACTTTTGTAGTGAGAAGTTCGTGTTCAAATTCATTTCGTTCATTGCGTGTCGAAGGAAAGGTGATCGCGTTGGTTGTATGGAGTAGTTGGATGGATTAGTACCAAGTTAGCGCCGCGAGGGGTCTTGGCGAACGCGTCTAAAAATACCGCCGAAAACACAATATCCCCCTATTGTGCCTTATCTTTCAAGTGGTCGGAGACGAGGATTGTTCTTGAGCTGGCAGCAAGCACCTGTGGTCTTGATATGATAACCACTGAGAGCACCGGCACAGGCTACCTCCCAGCCAAGCAGCAGCTAACTGTAACCATTAACCAGGGGCTCTCAAGCTGTGGTACACGGGAGTTCTTCACTCCTCGATACGCCGGGCTGCAGAGCGAGTAGATGTGGAAATTTCATGGAAAATGACCCTAAAAGCCATGAGGCCACTTGCGTTCTCCCATTCATGTTGTAATTGCAGGAGATCCACAAAGAATTAGACATATGACAAAATCAGCCTATCAACCCAAGATCTCATGGTTTTTCCAAGGCCATCAGAAAACCCCAGGCGGCAGCAACCCGTATCACTTCCAGTATGCAGACACACTTCTTCAAATGCCAGACTTTAACCTCCCAGCTTCCATCTTCAACTAGTATTTGACCAGGCTATGAAGGCGCTCAACCCACCTCTCTTTATAATAAGATATGTTTTCAAAAGCACACTTATCATTTGGCATGCAGCGTTCAGGAAATGTTGTATGTAGCCTTGCCTTGCTAGCTTTTTCGAAAATAGTTCTAAATATCTAAGTATCCTTTTTCACAGATTCTGTGAGTTCCCAGAGTACGGAGGAGTGGTTCTTCCACTTAGGGCGCTGCCGAGCTGCTCTTATGGCCTACATTGGATACTAGAGAAAGAATTGGACTTGCACTCCCCGCGATTCAATGGAAGCACGCTCTTTCAGTCTCGCATGTTGGTGGTGCTTGAACATTGCTGCCCGATTCAAAGCAGAAAGAGAAAATACACCATTGCCCACTTGAAGCTGTGGCTGCAGGGAAGCCTGGGGTAATAGAGCTTTGGTTCGCTCTACGCAGCAGGTGCCGCCCGTCTAGCCCCCTACTCCTACGTTCAGCAACATGATGCAAGAGCATAAAAGCATGTTACCCTGCCTTGACAGTAGCCAGTTCAGTGTCGATTCCCCAGCAAATATTCGATTCTAACCATTGCAATATTCCAAATGTCTACAAGGGATCTTGTTGCGGGAGACTACGTCCTTTCTGTGACGAATGTCAGAGTCACCATCCACACCCTAGGCGTCGTATTCGAGTCTGATAGGCGCAGCGAAAACCATGCTTCAACCTATCACCTAATCGGTGGAACCGATGTAGAGGGCTCCGCCCAAATCAACATAGTAAAGGCCAGCCCAACCGACACAATGGGCACTTTGCAAAGGAAATTTTGCTTATATGAGACATCGAAAACGGCGCTTCACAACGTCGAGCTTCGCGCCGTCCAGGGAATCACAGTTGGGCAAGTCCTCGAGCTCCTCGACCAAAAAGGACGCGGAAATTATAAACTGGCGCCAAGTGGAGTGGGATGTCGCTTCTGGGTGTGAGTCCACCGGATGTCATCGCGCAAACCTTGGGATGACTGATTGCTAACTGGGCTTACTCCTTTGGAACAGCAAAACCATGATTGAGGATCTAGAGTCTGCAGGGTACATTGATCTATCAAGTCCAGCCAAAGTCAGCCAAGCCTACGACGACCTTCAGTACAGTTACTCCAAGAGCCAAGACCGAGAACTTGACCCGATCATCCCCGGTGTGTTCATGTAGGCCGACGGTTTTCAAGTAATTCTAGAGGAATGAAAGGAAGGACATAGATCTGATAGCCTTGGGTCAATCGATTTTGAAACCGATCGCCTTCTAGTAAGAAGGTATCCTGGGAGGTGGACGACGCCGGAAAGGCTGTGGGTATATCAACCGCTAGACAACGGTAAGCAGTAGGAATGGGACAGGATCTTCCATACTTAGACGTTTACTTACAATATCCACCGCATGCTTGCAGAACGAGCTCTCTTGATCAAGTCAAGACATCGCTGCTCATCAGCCGTCAACACAATAGCCTCGTTCACGGCTTCACAAAATATCTCCGAATAAGCATCATTATAAAACTCGATGGCGGCTACTTCGTAACATCGCGGGAAAAACCCAGCATACCCCCAGTCAAGCAGACATTTGATGCCTGACGAAGAACCAGCACCAATATATCCCGCAGTCATGGGGCTTATAAGATAGCTACTCGAGGCTCTCAATGCTGATTAGCTGGCTGCACCTCTCAGTAACAGTAAAGGATGCGGCCAAGGTTACGTAGGTCAACTCTTGTAAAATATTTGTCATCTCCACCTTCCTTGCCTCAGAGTAGGTGATTTCACGTTGTTTTTTGAAGAGGCTCCTTGCTATTGGCATAGCTGTGTTCAAGTTTGGCATGAAAGTTTGAAAACAGAATAGGAGACCTAGTCATATTGAAGTCAGAACCTGATTTTGCTTTTACACAGGCCGAGTTTCAGCAAGAACGGGTAAAAGCAGCCTGAGAGGCATGAGCTGTTAGTAATAATATCATTGCCTCTAATTGGCGGAGGTTGATCAATTCTTCATTTATTTGAAAGGAGCAGTGAAAGTATGTACTCATTACATAGATCTAGTTACAAGTAAAAATAAATGTATGTGAAAATAATAAGACTGAGCATTGATAGTCTATAAATATAATATTATGACTATCACTGTCTGTGAGACATATACTGTGCAGTTCAAAAACAATGGGTAGTCATTGATACTGTGTGCATGGTGTGGACCAGAAGCAGCGCAGCTTTTGTCAGAATTGGGTTTAAAACAGCATTGAAAAAGAGCCACTCTGAGTGACCATGCCCCCATCTTACAGACTATATAGAGTTATCTATGTGGGTTCTGCTGGATACCTGCGGCTGGGTACCTATTAACTAGTACCAACCCCCTCATCTTATCGGAGAATACCAGCCAGACACACCAAGAGATTCGGGATCAACAGATGATTACTATGGACTCCACAGTGGCTAATTGACATGGGCACTGGGCCGCACAAAGCCATGGAAACAGCGCCATAAGCCATCCAAAAGCCAACATCTGAACGAGGATTTGTTGGAGAGCGACGACGGTTTCATCAGGCGCCGGGATCAACGAATCGCTAGGAGCAGCCGGGTGGGCTAAGTATGCGCGGCCCATCCGAGTTGCGAGGAGGATGAACCAATGGAAGCGTACGGATGCTGCCTGCCAATTGGTTAGCGCCCGTCACCTGTCATTAAAGCGAGCGAAAACATGCAGCACAGTAAGCAGAGTTGGTGAGGGAGGAATTGACAAGCGAACCAGGCGTGCCTATGGGAGGGCAGCAATGGCAGCCAATATACGCAGGGGGGGTCAGCCTTGAGCATTCACCCCACCATCGTGCCAGCGCTAGAAGTGGGTGATTGTGCTCGGCTGCGACAGATTCTGTGTGTGAAAAAGACCAGTTGAAACAGAGTCACTGTCATCTACTAGGCTATTCTCTATTTGCAATCATATATAATAAAGAAACCCTGTCTATTGAGAGCCCTGTTGTTGTTATTCTGTTCAAGTGTGTGGCATCACATCACATCCACTGTCGTAGTTGCAGCCCACCGTGACTAACTGTTGGCCCACCCCGCCTTCCTTGCCGTCTGATCTGAGGTGAGCTCTTCTTCCCCTTCTCTTCTTCGCATCTTGCAATAAATATCGCTTGCATTTATCATTCCTTCCATTCTCTCCAGTACTGCTGCAATCCCCTTTCAAATCCACTTGTTTGTCTGTCTGTCTCTTTCTTTACTTGTGCCCAACTACCCCCCCGCTTTCAGCGCTTGTCTAGTGTGCAAGGGGAGGTTGTCTTTGCCGCTGCCACGCAACCCACTATCATCTCTTGTTTCTCTCTTCGCTTTCCCCAGCTTCTCACGCTTCGAAATAACCCTACCTTTCGCTCATACATATCCTAACTTGGGAAATTAACAGGCCATTCGCTGTATTGCTATTTCCCCAACCCTCTCGTTAACCGCATCGCATCCCAGGACCACATACCTGCCTAGCTACTGCGCCGTGTCCTTTCGCCGTTAATCGTGCCCTTTGTCAGATTTACGACTACAATCGAGGAGAAGAGAACCGAATTGAAGTATACCCGGCTTTTGCTCCTCTTAACGTCGCCGAATTTGTGCTTCTAGAAGAGCTATCCAAACATGGGTGACTTACAAGGACGAAAGGTGTTCAAGGTGTTTAATCAGGACTTCGCCGTGGATGAACGATACAATGTGACCAAGGAATTAGGGCAGGGTGCATATGGCATCGTCTGGTACGTGTCAATGAGACAGAAAGTCGGCCCTGTAGCAGTTACGAGTGACCCTCGTTCAGCTGCAGGCTACGGCTAACTTATGCTCCTCTTTACCCCTGATGCCTACTGTTTCTTTGCTTTATCGGCCCCACCTAACACGCTGTACTTCAATAATAGTGCTGCCACCAACGTACAGACCGGTGAGGGCGTTGCTATCAAGAAGGTTACAAATGTGTTCAGCAAGAAGATTCTCGCAAAGCGGGCATTGAGAGAGATCAAGCTGCTTCAACATTTCCGCGGTCACCGCAATGTATGTCAGAGCATTAAACATCTACACATTGGTATTCCAGTCCCGCTGATGGCCATCTAGATCACATGTCTGTATGACATGGATATTCCTAGACCGGACAATTTCAATGAGACATATCTCTATGAAGGTAGGGGCGACATTTTCTAGACACAAGACACCTGCTTATTTCTTGTTACCAGAGTTGATGGAATGTGATCTGGCTGCCATCATTCGCTCGGGGCAACCATTGACCGATGCTCATTTCCAGTCCTTCATCTACCAGATTCTATGCGGGCTGAAGTATATCCACTCCGCCAATGTCCTCCATCGGGATTTGAAGCCAGGAAATCTGCTCGTTAATGCGGACTGTGAGCTCAAGATTTGCGACTTTGGCCTTGCTAGAGGGTTCTCTATCGACCCTGATGAGAACGCGGGTTATATGACCGAGTATGTTGCAACAAGATGGTACCGTGCTCCGGAAATTATGTTGAGTTTCCCGAGTTACACCAAAGCCAGTACGTTTCCCCATGCAGCACATAACTTTATGACTGGGCTGTTTTACTAACTGAGATGGAACAGTTGATGTATGGTCTGTTGGTTGTATTCTAGCAGAACTGCTGGGAGGGCGCCCGTTCTTCAAGGGTCGGGATTACGTCGATCAACTCAACCAGATTCTACACTACTTGGGAACCCCCAATGAAGAGACACTCTCCCGGATTGGCTCCCCACGCGCACAGGAATATGTTCGTAATCTACCATACATGCACAAGATACCCTTCCAGCGACTGTTCCCCAATGCGAACCCTGATGCTCTTGATTTGCTGGACCGTATGCTGGCATTCGATCCCTCGTCGCGTATCTCTGTCGAAGAAGCTCTTGAACATCCTTATCTCCATATCTGGCATGATGCATCTGACGAGCCAACTTGTCCTACCACGTTCGATTTCCACTTCGAGGTCGTCGAAGATGTGCAAGAAATGCGAAAAATGATCCTTGACGAGGTCTCGCGTTTCCGTGCGCATGTACGCCAGGTACCGCAGTCGCAGGCCGCCGCTGCTCAGCAACAGGCCCAGCAGACCAATGTGCCGATCCCTGAAGAGCCCTCAAACATGTGGAAGAATGAGGATCCCCGCCCACAGGAAGCTGTTATGGATGGACCGCAAGATACAAACGATCTGGAGAAATCGTTGCAGAGAGGTATGGACGTCGTTGGATAGAGGAAACCTCATTTCTGTCTTGTGTGCTGCGGATTTTGCTTGGCTTCTTTTTTTCTCGTGTTCTGTTTTGAAAGTAGTAGGATTCCCACGAAGAAAGCTTTTGTGTTTTAACTCTACGAATGTTGTGTCCTTGACTGGCCCTTCCCCCGCTATATCACCCTGCATTATTCTTTTCGTCGTGCTGTTTTTTTTTGGTTTATTGGTCATGTCTTCCTGAGGAAGGCAAAGAGGCAGCATTGGTTGCATACGACATGCTTTTGACTTGAGGGACGATTGTTTTTCTTTTTGGAAACATTCATGAAAAATGGGTTGTTTTGGAGACTCTTTTCTTTGGGATAATGCACGGGTTATCTTGGTAAAGCATTAATACGGCCGCATGAATGAATGGTTGAAATTAAGCACGGGCGTATTTTAGAAGTAGTCGATTGTAGTAAGTTCGTGCATCGTGGCGTAGGTAATAGATCAGGTATTCGAATACCATTATGCCGTAAATGATGAGACGTACTTGGAAGCACGGAGAAATCCCAGACAAGTAATGTAAACTCTTACAAGCGTGTCAGTTAAAAAATCTAGAATACATATCGAAGAAGCAATTGTAGTAGTATGTATACATGTGTCCGTCCCCAGCTCTGCGCAAAACCAATCGTGGCATAGCAACGTATATATAGACACAACAATAAAAAAATCAAGAGGGGAGGGGTCCATAAGATGTAGGAAATCTCATATGCTTTGCCCAAAAAAATAAAAATAAAAACAAGGCCCGAATAGATATATCACGCAGGAAATATAAAAAAGTTAAAAACCAACCAACGCCACGCTATATGCAAAATGAATTTGAGGGTTCCGCGTCCCCAAAAGACCGGAGATGCCTGAGATTCTCGCTCTTTCTCTCTATTTCTTTCCCGCCTCTTCTTATCTTCTCTCTTCTATCGAAATCGAATAGCAAGTTATCGACAAAACTCAAAATCTTTCCATAGCGGATTTCCGGGACCGATTACCGACTGACGGACCAAAAAGGCTCCGGGGGAGTGCGCGAGAAGTCCAGCCGTTTAGCAACCCCCCTCTATGGATCGATATCGAGTATTTTTTTTTTAAGAAAAGTAATTTTGGAGTAAACTGCTCTTTAGTGCTTCTCCAGGAACTCCTTCGCCTCGTTAATCTTGGTCGCCAAATACGGGCTTCCGCCGCGGTCAGGGTGATTGAGCAGGATTAGCTGGCGGTGTCGCTTGCGGATTTTGTCCTTTGTAAGACTTCGCTCCCTATTTTCCCCAACAAAATGACACACAGTTAGTTTTTTCGACAACACCGGGGAAAACAAGGGGAATAGCAAGAGAAGAGGGCAAAAACGTACGGAATTTCCAAGACGAGTGCTGCCTCGCGCTTGTTCATCCGCGTCTCGAAGCCTCCCTTGTAGAATGCTCTGCCTATCGCGTCGACGCCGCCTCTGTAGCGACGGAATGCGACGAGTCCAGCACGGCCCTGTTGGGGTTAGTTTCTTTCTTGATTCCGGAGTAGTAGGAATGGAAGGGGGCCGGGGGGAAGAAAGCGTACGAGGAATGCGGCCGTGGCGACGCCAAAGCCAACTGCTACGACTGAAGCCATTTCTTTTTTTTTTCGCCTGGTAGTAAAAGACGGAGACGATATGAGGAAGTCGATTTGAACTGGCACCGGGAGGGGACAGAGTGTGCTGTAAAGGATGATGCGATGGTAAAAATCGGTGGCGGAATCGAGAGAGTCAAAAAGTTCGGCAACGCTAGGTTGTATGCAGTCTAGCGTCCCGATTTTTGCCCAGCAATTGCTTTGACTCCACAACTGAGCAAAAAAAGTTCGGACGGACGTCAAATGGTTGTAAAGGCAGAGCAGAGAAAACATCTGCTGTCTTTTTTTCTCCCCCCCTCGCACCACCTTTGAAATCCTGGTTGTTCGGCCTGGTACTAAGTCAACATGAGGTACGGTAAACCCCGAGAAATGATTTAAGAGCTGTTTTATTACGGTGCCTGGGAGTCGTCCACGACCTCTGTGATATGATGCGATATTTGAAAACAATTCTAACATGTTCTGCTTCAACTTTTTAGGGTCGAAACGTGCCATTTCTGCAGTTGCCCTGTATATCCGAGCAAGGGGATAACATTTTGCCGCAACGATGCGCGCTCATTCCGCTTCTGCAGCTCAAAATGCCATAAGAACTTCAAGATGAAGCGCCAACCGCGTAAGCTCAAGTGGACCAAGACTCACCGCGCGCTGCACGGCAAGGAAATGATTGTCGATTCTTCGCTGGTTCTCTCGCAATTCGCCAAGAGGAGAAACGTGCCTGTCAAGTACGACCGCAATCTGGTGGCTGCGACGGTCAAGGCGATGGAGCGAGTGGAGGAGATCAGACAGAGGAGAGAGCGGGTGTTTACCAAGCGCAGACTCGCGGGCAAGATTGCCCGGGACAGGAAGAGGGCGGAGGATCGCAGAGTTGTGGCCGAAGGAGAACATCTTATTCGCAAGGAGCTCCAGGATATGGCGGAGGGCAAGCCGATTACGGCAGACGATATCAAGAATATGGCCCACGTTGTGGGCAAGGAGAAGCTGCGGCAGAAGACCAAGCAGAAACTCCTTGTTGGCGGGGGTATGCAGGACGAGATGGATATCGACTAAGGGAACCTCTTGCTTTTTCTTTTCTTCTCCTATATACATTACCCCCCACGCTGTTTCCCCTTTCCCTTTTTGATGGGTTCCTACATCATTTTTCTTTCCTTTCCTTTTTCTTTTTCCCGTTTTCATTTTTCCTTTTACAGCGGCTATGGAAATGGCGTTCTGGGAAAAATGTTTTGTTTGTGGCTACGTGCTTGTGCTTTCTTTTTGTATCCCCCTGTGATGTGCATGCTTTATCAAAAGAATCAAGATGGCTGGAATGCGATGATATATCTACTAGCTCCTTGTCCTTCCTATACCCAGATCTTTTCCAGATCATATATCGATTGCAGGGGAATCCCATAGGGGCAGTATATGATGTTGGTAGCATATAGCATACCTCTTCTCCTACTGCTAACTTTGCCAACGCTGTACGTATATAGGTGGCAGGGGCAGCTAGCTATCAAGAGTGGAGCAGAGCAGGCACCCACGCGTCTAATCTTGACTGCGGAACCTGAAAAGGGAAGGTTGGGGCTGGTGCCTTGCCAGTGAATGGAAGGTCGCGCCTGTGTCTTGACGCGACAGTCGCGTAGCTTCCCCTTTTGGGGAGTCCCTCTGACATTCACTCCTGCCTCGCTTGACTGCCTCCCCTCTCTTATATCTCCTTCCCTTCTCTCCCTCCACCTTTTCTCTTCTTACAACCTCACTCTACCCATCACACACTTACCAACACCATTACGCTTAACAGCGATTTACCACGCACAAACACTTTCACAACGTATAAAACGTTTATCCTGTATATTTATAGTGCGTCTCTCCTCCTCTCCTGCCTGTGTTGTGTTGTCTGCGGGCTGATCTCACTGCGTCTCTAGCAAGATGATTCTTCCTTTTTTTGGACTTGTTGCAGTCCTCACTCTCTGGGGCACCTTCGTACCCGTGCCGTTTACGAACATGAACCCCGAGCAGAGTTTCGTGAGGAGACTCATCGGCGCCACCAAGACGACATACATGTTAACCAGCAGCTTCGAATTGGTGATTGCCGCTAAATCGAAGATCCTCGGTGGTTCCTGGCACGAGGGCCCCGAGGTCTACGAAGGCGTTACTGATCTCGTCGTCACCTGGAATGGCTCGCTTGAGATCGTCCCGGTTCACATACCGGCGGCTGAATCCACAACGGAGTTTCCCTACGATGTTGTTGTTGGCATCATGGGCTCTGATTTCAATGGCTCTTCAGTTGGTACCTCGTGTGGTCATGTCACGTCTGTTGTTGGGGCTCTGACATTCGTCCTTTGCCTATGGCTGGGCCTTGTGCCCTTAACTGCTTACACACGGAAGATGTTGTCCAACTGCGCCCATAGGCTTTTTGCGCCCCACACCGAGATGGCAAACCATCTTTTAGCCGATCTGACTGTCACGGTGGAGTCTGGTTTGGTTGTAGTTCAGGCTACCTCCTCGCCTTATGATACCGTGATGGCTTTGGTCGTAGCTTCTTCGGGCTTGGAGGGGAAGGGTGCTTCCTCCAATTATAACAGCAGTGAAGACGACGCTTCCTCCGGTCAACTCGTGCTTTACGTCGATCCTAAGTCGATCCTTGAAAGGTGCCTACCAAAGCAGGTGAAAAACTGCCGCGTCTCTGGCGAGGTGACGTTTCATCCTGTTCTTGATATGGCAATCGCTTTCTTGGGGAAACTACAGATTGGACTTGTCGCGTGCTTGCCGGATTGCAGTACCATGTGCTTGGATGTCACCCCTGTGGAAGCTGTATGCCTCATGGATTCGACCCCACTAGATTCCGGGGACCCCGTCTTTGATTCTGTTTACACGCGCCAGTCGCAAGCACTCGTGCTTCGCCGATTGGAGAACATTTCGCAGTTCGTGATTTTCCAGCTCGCTATGGGATTTCTCGAGTCGCTGCGTAATGTACAGACCATTGCAGTTCAAGACGGACCTGGCGAAGAAGTGACCATGAAACCCAAGAAGAAGAACAGAGCAGGCCAGAAAGCACGTCGTCGACTTTACCGGCGCGATTTGCGTGAAAAGCAGACGGAACTGATAATGGAAATTGAGTGCCAGAGTACTGGACTTGTTCCAGTTACTCAACCGGCTCCTCAAGCTCCCGCACCAGCCTCGTCTGTGGAGCATCGTATGCCGTCGACGTTCGTACCCATGGCGCCGTCTCGGCAGACTGCTCCTGTTCGCCCGCAGGGTCCGGGATACGGGTATAGCCATCCTTCCCATCTACCTCCGCCTCCGCCGCTCCAGTATACGCCTGGTTATGCTGGCCAGCCCCCCTACAGCCAAGTTAATGGGGGAGGAGGACAGATGCCGCCACCTTGGCAGTACCAGCAGTACGGTCATTCCATCTATCCCTATCAGGGGCGCTTTAACTGATTGGCAGTCTTGGCTCGGGGTAAGTGCACCGTTCGTTTCACCCCACTTGATGCATCTTTTCCTCCGACTCTTCGCAAGATTAGTTGTGTAAGGTGAGAAGTCATTTGGGAAAACGTGCGTTGTTACCGGCCCGCCAGCTGTTATGATGAGCGAGCACTTTTGCTAGGATAGGGAAGAATGCATCTTGCTTTCCTGAAAAACCAGTGGTTGGCATGAGGATGAGGGTTGGAGATACGGCGCGTAAATATCAAATATCAGGTCAGATCGCTACCCCATCGTCTTTTTCTACCATGCATACTAACCGCTATTTCATACCAGATTGATTTTTTAGCAGGTACCGTTAGAAGGTTCGGTGGCCATGCGGATCAGATACATATTTACGTCCGTTGCCTTCCTTCAGAGCCAGTGCAAGTGCGTCTGTGTTGGGCTTTGTGTGTGTTGGGTCAATCCCGTTTACCTGAAGGAAGAAGTATCTGTGTACCCCGAGTAGCAGACAGAACGCGTTTGACGATGACGAAGACGACGACTCGACGTGGCGCTCTCGGAGCTCGAGGCAACATCACTTCCATATCTATCAATCAGCTTGGCACGCTTCGCCCCGCTTCGGAATCTTACATCCTGTTAATATGAAATTCCGCTGCCACAACGTCGATCGATATCCTTTTTCCAGCTCTCTACCGCCTCATCTGACGACATAATCCTCGTTTTGAGAATTCTGTCTCTTCGTCGCCTCACCGCAATAATATGTTCTTTATGGTCATATCGATATTCGCCGCCTATTTGTTTGACGTCACAAACCTCATGGCGAGCACAGTTATTTCCAATCGTCTAATCGCAGCTGCTTCGCAATATGCTGTTTTGACGGACATGTCGACCTTCGTCGCCCTCTTTTTTCGACGTCACCAAAACCCATCTCGAGCGTATTTGCCTCTATCCGTCGTTTCTTTATACGCTGTTCTTAAAGAACTTGTCGACATTCGCTGCCTCGTTGCTTGACGTCAAAACCTTCGTCTTTTTAAAAGCAACTATTTATATTTACGTCTTCGCCCTTTTTTCGGAATAAGCTGTTCTCAATGAACATGTCGATACCGGCCGCCGGTTTCTTGACGTCAGGAATCCCGTCGATGGCTTATCTTAATGCCATATCTACTATTATCAGTCAACTGCGCACAGTTTGCGAACTCGGCTTCCTTAGCAAATCGCCGGTATACAATCATAACCTTCAACTTCGCGCAACTGACATCACCGATCGTGTGTACCACCGGCCCCGCATTTCTTGCAAACGCGTATTCTTTACCCAATCGCCGACATACGATCTTAACCTTCTATTTCGCATTCAAGTACATGACGTCAAAAAAGTCGCTGGAGTCCAGAGCTCCGCTTTTTATCCACACACTATCGAGCCCAGGTTCCCTACCCAGTCGCCGGCATATCGATCTGGCAATCCTCGTCGTACACGACCAATATGACCTTGGTATTCTATTCAAACCTGGTGTCTTCTCGCGTCAATAACCCGGCTTAAGCCCATATCCTTTATCAACTTGACGCAACTTTCAAGGGATTAATTACCATTCAGTTTATCAACTATCGCAAGACCCGTTGCTTTCCATCTCAGAGGAACCTATAATCATTCGTCCTCGTTCGTTCAAAACTCGAGTTTCGTCATAAACCCTACCGACATTGATGCCAACCGCGAATTGGATTTCAGATCTGGCTTCCAGGTTCTGTGAGTTACCCGGCTCAATTTGAACCACTTTTCTGAGTGCTGACGTGAAATAGGAACCGCTAAGCAGCAGTTATCTAGTCTTGAAGTGATGGATGATTGGAAGGATAGGTGTGGATGGGTGGAGTGAGGATTGGTTAGGGGGATTTGGAGTGAGAATTGGATGGGGAGATGGGTTGTGATACTTGATTTTGGTGCTTGGTGAAAGTGTTTTGGAGTACAAAGATTAGGCTAGGAGTTTTGGGGTGTGTTTTGAAATTGTTTTATGAACGTGTGATGGCTTTGAAGTGCGGTTGTGTTCTTTTTTGATGATGGATATCGTGTTGTCTTTTCTTACACGTAAAAACCTGCGCGTATTTCGATACATTGTCACCCTTGTTCGTTGCAGGGGCCGTGTTTTGTGGAAGCTGGAGCATGTATGTTGAGTTTTGCGGTGCCTGTACAAAGAGACTGTTCATTCAGGTTGATTAGGTATTCTGTTTCTCAAACTCCTCTATCATGTTGTGTTCCCATTCCAACCCCCATTCGTGATGTCCATTCTTAGCCGAAGTCCCGATCCATTTGCCGGAGCGTGGTAATTGCAGTCTCCCGTGTAAAGCTGCAGAAAGGGGGGGAGCTTACTCTGTACAGCATGCATATCTGCATGTCATGGCCCCCTGCTCACTCTGCTTTTCTTCCCCCTCCCCGGCGCATCTTAAAACACCCTGCTGCAACCCTGTTTCACATGATTTGAAGATTAGACCCTGCAGTCCGGTGGAAGGGGGGATTTATAATATAAAAAAGGAGAGGGGATACGCTGAGTGGCTGGCTGGCTTCCTGGCTATGGTAGCTTTCCCATACATAGCAGAAGAAACAGCAGCTGGAACATGTTGTTAGTATAACGAGAAGAAAAACCAGATTTATTTCTTTCGTACGTTTGCACGCATCCAAATTCTAGTTTTTATTTTCCTTTTTATTTTCCCCCTTATTTTTTCTCCTTCCTATCGCTTCTCCCCACCTTCCAGATGTTCACTCAGACAATAAAGAGAAAGCGCCAAGAG
>PDNA01000201.1:0-55728 GCA_002573605.1 Polytolypa hystricis UAMH7299 | reverse complement strand
AAAAAAAAAAGCCCAGCGGGAAAAGTCGTCGCCTAAAAATAGAACGAAAAACAACAAAAAGGAAAAGAAAAGCAAGAAAAGGGGGATGAAAGAATTATCACCGCGGCGACCGTGACAGAACATCCACCCTTCCATTCCATCCCTCCTCATCCCCATTACTCCCACCATCCAAAACCCCCTCACTCCCTTCCACCTTACCCTTATTTCCCATCTTTAACCCCATAACATCCACTCCCGCAAGCTCCCAAAGCACCGGCCTCTGACGCGCATGCAGTTCCGCCACAGGCAGTTCGTCCGCGTGCAGGTGTGCCCCAGATTGGCGCAGCAGGCCCACGTGGTCGGGTAGACCTGCGCTGGCGGCGAGGAAGAGTGGAGTCCGGCCGGCGCGGTTGCGTAGATGTACGGACCCGCCGTGCAGGAGGAAGTGACGGAGGATAGAGAGGTTGGGGGATGTTGCGGCCATATGCTATGTAGGAGCAAAGGGGGAAAACAAACGTGGGGGTGGTTAGAGGGATAGAGAATATTGGTTGGTCGAAAATAAGAAAAAAAGGAAGGTTTATGGGACGAAAGAGGAGAGAAGTGGCGAGCGTACCAATGGCGTATTCCCCGAATAATCCGCGTCATTGAGAATCCAATCCTGCTCCACGCGCATGATATCTTGGACTTTTTCCATATTGCCCTGCGCAACCGCATATCCCATCGCGGCCAGGTTCTTCACTCGCTCGGGCAGCACGCCGTCTGGGTGTCGAAACACCGTCTGCGATTGCTCTGTCAGCTCGCCACGCAGGGAGGTCGCCATGTGTAGCGCCACGGACTCCGGTGTAGAATCGGGTAGGGCTAGCAGGTAGGAAAGCTTGGTCAGGGCGGCTTCGGTCGTCATGTCTTGGCCCGCGACTACACCGGCACGGGAGAGCGTCATACCGGGGGCGTAGACGGGGCTAACGCTGCCGGAAAGACCTGGTGAGTATTAGTTTTAAAAAGATCGACGTGAAGAATGTGTAGTGAAGAAGATAAACTTACATTGAGTGACGCTCACGATGACAATCCCTCGCTGTATCGCGTCCGCTAGGACCTTTGTCATCGCATTATCCTGCCCGCCCGGTGCATTCCCCGCTCCAAACGTCTCCAGTACTAACCCGCGCAATCCGTCCAGCTTCAACACGGCGTCCACCATCTGCGGCTGTATCCCAGGGAAGATCCTCAGACAGGCCACATGTGTCGTGTCTAGATTCGTCTGGATACTAAAATGCTCGATATGTCTCGGCTTCTGCACCCGCTCCCACGCGACCTGCGTCCTCATAGCCGTAGTCACCGCCAGCGGCAGCGCATTCGGCGAATCAAACGCTGCAAACGCGCTGGCAGAGACCTTTGTCGCGCGGTTCCCACGGAATAGCTTGTAATTGAAGTACAAGCATACTTCAGGGATCATGAAGTGGCCCGCGACGATCAGCGAGCCGAGTAAGTTGTCCGTTGCATCGTTTTGCAATTCTAGCATGGGCGCCTGCGAGCCTGTGAGAATGACTGGCTTACCCAGGTTTTGCAGCATGAAGCTCAGCGCGGAGCATGTGTATGCGAGACTGTCGGTGCCGTGTAGCACGACAAACGCGTCGCAGAGCGTGTAGTTCCAGTAAATCGTGCGCGCGATTTGCGTCCACCCCTTCGCGTCAATGGAGCTGCTGTCGAGCAATTCCTCGAATTCGTATACGGTATAGCGTACACGGCCATCGTACGAGCTAGGTGGAGTACGAAGGCTCGGGTACAGACGCCGCTCTCCTTCGCTGTTGATGACGACCTCGACAGGGCCCGGGTTTGAGCCATCGTTGAATGTAGGCCTGGGCGCGAGAGCGGATTTGAGAAAACCGCGCGCGGGGACGAAGCCTGAAGGGGAGCGCCGCATGCAGATGGTTCCACCCGTTACTATGATTAGGACGCGGGCCTCGGGGCCCGAAAGGCTCGACTCATAGTCCGGTGCCGTCATGATGGGCAGTGTAGGTGTCAGAGAGCAGCTCTGATGCTGTATCGTAGGAGAGCTCAGAAGACAGAAAGAAGAGCTCCCGCTCCGGTTATGTAGCACTTGACAGAACAGTCAACCTAATAGAAGGTGGAGCAAAGGGTATATATAGAGCAAGTGTTCAGGTGGTGGTTTGCAAGAAATCAGACAACCACTCAGCACATTTGGATATCAAACGAGATGACCACAAACTGACAAGACAAGATATTGACTAGGGACAGAAGATGGGTAATTAGAGTCTCAAAATACGCGATAGCAATACATATAATGAGGTGGTTAGGAAGCAATTCGTAGAGAGTCCTGTGTTTGAGGTCAAAATTAGATCATTGACGATGACAGGATGATGTCACCAGAGAAATATATCTCTCACGACTGCTTTCGAAGAGAGAAATTGCGAAGAAAGGAAACCCAACATTCAGCACTCAATTCCCCTGCTAGATGAGATTAGGATTTCGCATCGTCGAGCGACCTTTGTTGGAATCTCAATCATTGCGATGCAGATTGGGGGTACGGTGGAGCAAAAGATTTTTCGGTTGATTCGCAGCAAAGTTGAAGTCCCGACTCTGACCTTGGATATCCCTCTCTGTCCCCTGTGTGGGTCACAAACTTTAAGCTTCTGAAGCAAATATATATATACACCCAGGTCAGTGATAAGGCCAATTAAGCACCGTGCACCTAGAAATGATTAGATGCTACTGCTCAATACCTACCTAGGTACTAACGTATCTAGAGTACAGATCAGATTATCCTCCTTATCTATCATGAGGCCAATTCAACTAACCTCTACTTTCTGGAATTTACAGCCTTTATTCAAATGTCCAAAACTACCTCTTAGAAGCACTTTGCATTCCATTCCATTTAGCTCATTTTTAATCGCGATGAAATGGTCCGAAACTCAACCTACACATTTTTCTCCTTTCTCCATGAGAGAGAAGAGAGAGTGATCCAACAGTGAAAAGGGAGATGAATCAAACGAAGTCTGTATGCAACTTCAACAAGTTAACCAGGAGCACATATGTAGCCCATCTCACACACTCCATATCTCAATGCCTACCACATGCTCAACACCGATGCCTTCATCCTATCCAACTGTGTGTTATACAGAGTATACAGATGAGCCAACCTCGCTAACCTTTCCAACTTCGTCAGGGCGAAAAAGAAAAAGAAAAAGAAAAAGCTTACCTAAGCCACCAACCCACCTACCCCCATTCTAAAACCAGCCTAGCGTACCTTCCTACCCCAGCAAAGACTGTTCCATAATTAGTCTAGCGGGCGTTCTCCACAGCAGAGCTTCGCTTTCCCAGCTTGACGCAGATTTGATGAAGACGAAAAAAGAGAAAAATTTAATCCAAAACACAAACAAAAAACAAAAATACTTACTCGTTCCCCCCCTCCTCCTCTTTTCTCCCACACACACGTTATCCTATCCTCATCAAACACCATCTCTTTATCCCCGTCCAATTAAACAATCAGAGGAAAATTTAGCAAAAATGCCAGACGAACAGGTCCCACTTCTCGAGCGCGCAGAGATGCCTGAGCCAGAACCTCTGATCCCCAAGGAGGCAGCTCGCGACATTTCGCTGTTGGAGCATGAGTTTATTAAGGCGGAGGTTGATCTCTGTATGTTATTCCCTCTATTTCCTTTGACTTGGGTGTTTATTGCATGCGGCAATCATGGGTCTCGTTGTGCTCGTTGCGCTCGTTGCGCTATCTTTGTTTTCTTTACTCCAACGTTTTTTTTTTTTTTTGCGCGTCTTGACTGCGCTCAATTGGAGGGGGCGTCAATTGAGCAAAATCTTTCTGTTTATAATCTACACGAACTCGATCTTTTCGAATCATAAATCTAACAAGTAATTTAAAAAAAACCCTCTAGTGCGCCACGCCATTCCCGTCATGCGCCCCCTCTACACCCGGCGCAACGAACTTATCGCCTCCAAGCTTCAAAACGTCGATTTCTGGCCTCGCGTGCTCGCCAACGGGCCCGCCGAAGTTGACAACTACATACTGCCCTCTGACGCCGAGATCCTAGGCCGCTGCCTGCGCAATATCACCATCGATAGATTCGAGGTCAATGAACAAGGCGAGGGGGAGCCGCGCACAATTCGCTTCAACTTTGAGTTTGACACGAGTGAGGAGAATGTTTGGTTTGAGAATGAGAAGATCGTCAAGGAGCTTAGCTGGCGGAAGATTGTGTCCAAGTCGGTTTCCGGGAAGAGACGCGTTTGGGAGGGTTTGGTTTCTGACCCCGTGAGGATCAAGTGGAAGGCTGGCATGGACCCGACCAAGGGCCTGTTGGATGCGGCGTGCGACTTGGCGGATGCGGAGAAGGCGGCGCTGAAGAAGTCGGGCAAGGCCAAGTTGACGGGCCAGGAGCGAATTGCTTTGCCCGAATTCGAGAAGCTGGTTTCCAAGGTTGCGGAGATGGAGGCTGAGAGAGAGAATGAGGATAGGGATGATGACGAGAACGAGGACGGGACCAGCCCTGCGGGTTTGAGCTTCTTTGCTTGGTTCGGATATCGTGGCCGGGATATTACTGCCGAAGAATCTCTGGCTGCGACCAAGGATGACAATGAGCATTGGGAGAAGTATGCCAAGGGCGAGGTTCCAGATGAAGAGTCTGATGACGAGGAGGAGGACGATGAGGATGATGATGCTCTGGAGGATGCGGAGATCTTCCCTGACGGAGAGGAGCTCACTATTGCTTTTGGTGAAGACGTCTGGCCCAATGCGTTGAAGTACTATGGTAAGAATCGTCCTGTTTTCCGTTCTCAATCCTAATGCTTGCTTGTTTGCTGACTGGTCCCTAGTCCAATCGTACGAGATTGCGTCTGACTTTGGCGATGACTTCGACCTCGCTGATTTGGAGGATTTGGAGGGTGACAGCGAAGAAGAGGATGAATCTTCCCGTCCTCGTAAGAAGGTCAAGACCTGAGCGCGCCATTTGCGAGGGGCTTTTTCTTTCCTTTGTCATTTCAATTTCGTCGCAAATTTCGTTTGTACATTAGAGTATAATAACCAAAACGAGTAGGAGTATTAGGACCATAATTAATACCGCGATGCAGCAACTCGATGCGGTATCTAAAAGTTGTTTTTTTCATGTCAGCATCACGCAACAGTTCTTAGTGTCTTTATATTTTTGAGTCCTCTTACCTTCATTCTTTCTGATAATATGCCCGATCCTTCGGACACCATTTTGTAATTTCCCTCCCACGCGGTCAGCAAGTGTGTCCACATCGTTCAACATCTCGCCCTGCTCCTCCAGCTCCCTCCCCATAGTATGAGCCTGCTGCCTTAGATTGCCCACCGTCCTAAACACGCCATCGAGCTGCTGATCCTGCTCACGCATCATCTCCACCTGCGTCTGCTGCTCCATCTCCGAATAATAGTCCTCCCCCCGTGACGAATCGCCCGGTAGCAAATTATCAAAATCCGATGGACTAGGCAGCGCTCCAGCGACCCCGTTCGATGCTCCACGTCCCTGCTGATATTGTTGTTTATCATCGCCCACATTCACCGACCGCTGAAAGTCCTCTCTCATCGCCTCAATTTCGCGTCCCACATCTTCCACCAGCTGTCTCCGGCGACCGACTTCATCGAGTTCGAGACCATAGCGGTATGGATCGTGCTCGACGACGCGGACGCTTTCGGCGAGGTCTTCGAGATCGGCGATCAGGTCTTGGATTGTAGATTCGAGCTCGGCGCGGGCTTGGAGGAGTTCTGGGTTTGTCGGGGAGGTGGCTAGGGAGCGGATGCGTTGGTAGGAGGAGAAGAGTGAGCGCGAGGAGGAGAGGGCGGAGAGGACGTCGCTGTGTAAATTTGTTAGATTGCGTTGTTTAGTAGAGTTTATGCTTGCGCCAAAACATATGAGAAGAGCCCTTACGCTTGGACTTGGAGGAAAGGGTCATCTGTGTTTAAGGCCATGATTGCTGGCTGGAATGTAGGAGTGCTCTTGTAGTCGTTGATGCTGTGACGAAATGGATGATGTGGAGGGATGGAGGTTAGTCGTGTCTATCTATGCGGTGGAGTTGAAGCTGGCCTAGTTGGGGAACTGCGGAGTTTCGATAGGTCTTTTCAGGGACACCCTTAGTGTTGCAGGAGACCCCCCCTTTGTCTAGTTGCATCAGATTGACTTGGCATAGCAGAATAATATGCTCTGTCTCTGTAGACACAACATGTTTACAGTAGAGGATGTGTAGGATCCTGGAAGCTGTAGCTCTACAGTAGAGTTACTATAAGAAATAGTAACCCTCCTGTGCATCCACTGTTACCAGAATCAATTGTATGTGTACCTGGGACCTACCAAATTCTGGTAAGGATATCTCTGCCGGGGAGTGTCCTTTACAATTTTGGGGGTGTCCGTATAAAAATTTATTTCGATAAACCGATCTAAAAATTGGAGCCGCAACCCGCTCCTCCATCCCACCTTCAAAAAGTTTGGGGACCACATACACTCATTCATTTACTCTTTTTACAACTTAATAGACTGGGTATTGTTTATTTAGATGTCTGAGAAAAGCTATAAAAGTCTTTCTTTTTTTTGCTGTCCCTACATGGAATGAGATAGGTGTTGAATTGAACTTATCCCGCCCCGCTGATGATACCAAAAAGCCCCCTCCCACTCTCCGCGGAGTGGACAGACACCGACGATTATGTGCAATCACTCCTCTCGTTCGCTACTACGTCTCAAATTTTTATAAATCTGTGTGGTGGAGTCCATGTTCTAGATTTCCTAACCCGCGAACCGGATCTTTACACGACTATTCTGCCGCAAGAGTGGAGGGAATTTTTTGACGAGCATGATATTGGGGATATATTAGATCTATTGCTGAGGGAGAATATTGAGCTGCTGCGTGGGAATGTTCCAGAGGACGAGAATGTGTCCAAGCAAAATGGGAATGGGGAATGGAGAAGCGGTTCTGCGCCGCCACCGAGTCTCGTCGAATACATCTACCAAATCCGTCGACATTGCTTAGGAAGAGAGTTCACGCCCATAGGCGGTAATGGGGAGAAAGCCTCGCCCTCGCGAATCCCAATCCATGTCGCTGTCGGAATGAAACCGAAGAAATCTCACGAAGTCGAGAATTTCTCGCGCTACGTCGATTCTCTGACCGCAAGCGTGAACGAGGAAAGAGGAGCAAACATAACTCACATTGTCGATTTTGGGTCTGGGCAGAATTACCTGGGCCGGAATCTTGCTAGTCCTCCTTATGACAAGCATATTATTGCGATTGAGAGACATCATCATAATCTGCGTGCGTCGAGTGCAATGGATGTTCATGCGAAGCTGAAGAAGAAGGTTGTTGTTATGAGGAATAAGAAGCAGTACAAGTTGCACAAACTTCAGGGGGAGGCAGCGAATGATGGAGAGTCGGATTCTTCTAGGTCGACTCCCTCTAAGACTGATAGTGCTAGGAAATCTTCGTCTGATGACCTCTTGGAAACTGCGGCCCAGAGAGCTACTGAGGAGACAGTGGCTCTCGCGCAAGCGGGCGATGAGACTGCGGAGGGGGATAGACCTCGGGGTTCGATGGAGTATATTGAGCATGATATCAAGGACGGGTACCTTGAGCCCGTAATCCAACACGCTGTGGCGCCATCAAATCCTCCATCTCGGAGCGAGGAGGTCGGAGATCAGCAAAAAATAGAAGCTAGCCAACATTCCTGTGCTTCCCCTGGCCCTCAAGCCTCTGATGCACAGGTGATGGTAATATCACTACACTCCTGCGGAAACCTAGTCCATCACGGAATCCGTTCCCTCGTTCTGAACCCTTCCGTCGTCGCCATCGCCATGATAGGTTGCTGCTATAACCTTATGACTGAGCGTCTGGGTCCCGCTACTTATAAACTCCCCGCCCTTCGTTCTCACCATCATCGCCTTCAAGCTACCTCGCAGGCTTACGATCCACACGGATTCCCAATGTCCAACTGCCTCGAGAACTTCCCCCATCGGGGAGGGAAGGGGATCAAGTTCAACATCACAGCGCGGATGATGGCTGTCCAAGCGCCGTATAACTGGGGACCAAAGGACAGCGAGGGGTTCTTCACCAGGCACTTCTTCCGTGCTTTGTTGCAGCACATCCTTGTGGATTATGGCGTTGTGCCTGCGCCTGGCACACCCTGCAATGGAACACCTGGTGGTGCTGATGGGAATCCCGGAGAAGTCGCTGTCGGAACGGCTCTCATGGTTGGCTCAATGCCCAAAGCAGCATTCTCGTCCTTCGCCACATATGCACGGGCCGCTGTCACCAAGCTCTCGCGCAACGAGCATTACGGCGCCATTATCCAGGAGAAAGTCGCCTGCCTTTCAGACGAGCAGTTAGCGAAGTATGAACGGGACTATAAAGTTTATAAGAAGAAGCTCAGCATTGTATGGAGTCTTATGGCGTTTAGTGCGGGCGTGGTGGAATCTGTCATTGTGGCTGATCGATGGATGTTTTTGAGGGAACAGGAGGATGTGAAGCATGCATGGGTGGAGCCTGTGTTTGAGTATGGGCAGAGTCCGAGGAATTTGGTGGTCGTTGGGGTTAAGAAGTGAGATGGTTGACGCGTTTGACGCGTTTTGAGTTGACATCGCCGTGTCCGTTGGCGAAATTCTTTCTTCCCAGGCGATTTTTTATTGTAAGGCCAATCTTTGGCCAGGCGTTCCGCACCACCACCTTACGTTGCCTACTACATCCAACTCAGTTGCGGATCATCAGGCATTGTGTTCCTCTGGCATTTCCTCTACTCCATATAGCCCAGCTTTTCCATCACGAATTAGCGCTGCCTTCATCCCTCATTGGAACCCACGCAAAGAGTGAATCGCTCTAAGCTGATCGCGCAGAATTTCCGGCATGATTCTGGTTCGAGGATCTGAATCGGGTGTCGAAGATCCAAGCTGGGACTCGGACACGGAGGATCTTGAGGATTGGGGAAACCTGTGAGGCATCTCTCTCTTCTGTTTATACACAGGCGTTATTTTTGACAATTTCTAATTGATATTGTCCTCTGGTCAGGCTTGCTCATGGCGGGATCTTTACCTTTGTAGTTGGTAAGATCCAGATACCTTTCTGGTCCATTACAAACTATTAGTGGGGACTACTCTCGGGCCAAATGGCTCTAAATGTGTGGTGGGAGTCCAACCGCATTGAGTTGCCTAGCACAAACCCTAGGTACTTTGCTTATGCGGTGATGTACCTTTACGCTGAGCATCACGATGCAGAGTTTGGGCCGGGCATTGTGAATAAGCTCAGGTTTCATGAGCTCTGTCGCATATACGTGCTTGCTTGAGACTTTGAAATTCTTGGTATGGAGCGTAAAGTGTTGGAATTGTTGGACACTTTCCGTCAACGTAACCCTCGCGAAGACCTCGGCTCTTCCCTGCGTGATATCCGTGCCGTCTATGGCCGTGTCTCGACTCCTAGCGAAGGTTGGCGGAAATTCGTCAGTCGAATTTTCAAAGATTATTACATGTCCAACCCTTACCACTAGGATTCAGTTGAGCAGCAATGAGCAACTGTTGTCGCGCGAGGAGGATTTCTTGCCACTGATGTCCACAAGGGACTGATGGAGGCGCTCAAAGCGCATGCTGCAATTGCCCTCGCGTCGGATGCAATCGATGCAACCACCGACTGACCATCTCTGGCATATGCTCACTCCGCAACGCGCTATCGAAACTGTCAGGGCGCCCATCCCGGAAGAGCGATGTTCACGCACCTTGCCGCTTTCGATCTTCAACTGTCGTGGGTTTTGTTGAAGCATCCTGACTCAATCTGGCCTGGGAAGGTATTGGAAACCACGGACTCAGGACTAGAAAATCTGATATCGGGGGTGGTTGTCATTGGGGTGTTGGATGTTTTTCAATGATGAAGGCGGCGGTAACCGAGCGCTTTGGGTGGCTTATCTTGTGGCAGTCTGGCTTTCATGGATTTCTTGTCTCAGCTTTGATGCTGGTAATGGATGTATACGAGGAGATTGCACTTTGGTGAAGATAGCTGAATACCAAAGACTTTGCTGCTGTTAGGAGAGCTTGAATATTTTGCACTGTGGTTGTGTAGTGATTGACGTGGTTTCCCTGGACATATGCACCAGCAGCATCAACTATCACATTGAGGAATTAAAAATAAAATAAAAAACCACTCATTGGCAGCAACATAAACTGCCATCACCTTCTCAGTAAAGCCATCGCCTCAATAAACCAGGAAAACAAACACAACAACACTTCAGCTTAGCACACAATTCCCGCCACCGCCTCTACACAGAGTCCCAGAGCGAAGCAAATACCAAGCCAGGTCTAAGCGACAGGTATTCCGAAACCGATTCCGACCGGGGGGGGGGGAGGATTCGAAACGGCTGCCTCGAGGGGTATTATCGTCGCCCACTATCCGATTGTTTGGTACCTGTACTAGACGGCCATCTGCATATCGATCACATAGCGTTGGTTCTTGCGGGTGTTCCATTTCCTTATCTTCCTGTTCTGTATGACCCGTAAGAATGGGACTAGGCTCACGCGCTTGCGGCACGCTTTTCTGATCCCTTCATAGACATCCACCGCAAGCTTTCCTCCTTGCTCAATCAACCGCACCAAAAGGCCCTGAATTGCCTTTCGGTGTACACCCGTGTCTTGACAGTATTGCGTGACAATTTGTTGAACAAATCTTCGCAAGCCTTGATTTATCTCTTGGATATATTCATAGACATCACTAAGATGACGCGCTGCCTCTTCGAAATCGTAACAATCCTTTGAATCCGAGTGGTACGTTTTCAGCTGGCCTAATACCACACGCATCAGCCCATCGAACTTGCAGTCGTATGCAAGCTGGTATAGGCCAAAATATTCGCCAAATACGTACTGGTACCCGTAGTCATGAATTGTTGTGTATGGATCAACATTTTCACAGCGGTAGGGATAGTCTAGTACATACTCCCAATAACCTTGGTGTGCTGCGCGTAGTTTGATGTATCCAGCATGGGAATTCTTGATGCACATGTCCTTAAGAATAGGGCGTAACATATCATCTCCTGTCTAATGTTAACAGGTTAGTTCACAGTCCAGAGTCTTTGCGCTCCCATTTCTCTTTGCAATTGGTCCTACTCTTGAAATCTCACGCAGTGTAAGATTATTGGTATGTCACCCCCGCATTCTCCGAATGAAATAGTCGCCATGCTATTTCCGTCAAGAATCCGGGGTGCATAAAGGAGCATCGGGAGGGCCCAGCCATGCCGCAGTCTGGGGTGCAGATGGAGACGTCCATATACACGGGGACCGCGGCGTGACACATATATACCATGCTTCCCGCAGGTCTGTTACATTCAAAATCTGCAACATGAACCTGGGGAAGTGGGCTGCCTCGATCTTTGTAGTTGAGATCAAAGTTGTGTGCCTGGAGGCTGGATCTCAAGGTCCCCTGTTGATCCCTGTGTAGAGATGGAGACGTCCAAAGTCAAAAGATGAAGTTGACAGCTCGCAGGGCGGCTAGCCTCGGATATTGAGCCTGTTTGTAGGCTTCATTGACGAATGGAAGAGCTGCCATGCCAGAGCTTGGAGCTCAAACCCTGCAGTGCCTGGCTTCGAGCTCCGAAGGTACCCGCTGAGCTGCAGAGCAGTTTCGTCTCTGCCAGCCTACCAAAGGAACGGCATATCAATAATCCATTTGCTGGTCCAAATGCTGGACGGTATAAGAGTCCCGAGTAGGCCCTTAAGAGACAGTACATCGTAGACAGGGGGGGAAAAGCCAATTGCTGAACGAATTGGCGAATTGGTTCAATGTTGGCTGGCATCTTCAATGCTGCTTAACCATTCGTTTTCGAATACTTAAGACCCCCTGGTTCTGCATCGTCGTTGTGTATGACAGATTCCTCGCTCAGAAGCCTCCGAGAGATGCAACGTGAGATGGATGGTAGTCTGTGCGATGGCCGGCAAGGGCAAGTCACATGCAAAGCCGAGCTTAAAAGAAATCAACCGGAAGCAGAGATTTATCCGAAACCACGTGACCATGGCCTCCGCCACCCGGCACTGTGCAGACCTTCGGTAACTACCACCCAAACCACACAGCTTGGCACCTTTCCACTCCCTCTCCTCCCTCTTCCCACTCCGATCCACTTGTTCTTGTTCTCGAACAAAGTTTTCCTCTCTTTTCAATCAGACCCACGGGAGGATGCGCTGGAACCATCCTTCTGCTTCCGCCCACTCCGCATTCAACTAGTATAATTGGTCCAATCATGGCTAGAAAAGGATACTGCAGGTCTATTATGGACCAGGGGACAACACCAGCGAGCTAAAAGATGACTTTGGATCTCAACGTTGCATCCCTAAAAAAGGGGCCACAGCTCCCCCCGAGGTTTCATTGCTCAACAATCCAAATTATTGATGGCAAATCCGGCCTGAAAAATGGAGTATCCCTGTGTCTCGGAAAGATATGGAGACGCAGGGGGTATTCTTCAGACAAAACCAATCGTGGGACCCTCTTTGCTATCTCACGTAGCGGGTATAAATGCCGATAGTGACCTTTTGCGATAGGATCAAACGAAGGACGAGGGATTAGGCGATTAAGCAAGCCCCGAAAGAGAGTTGCGCGCAGACAATCCCGAAGAGACGGTCTTTCCTCCTTCCTTTCAAGGTTGCTTCATGCATGATCCTTGTGCGAGAACATCTCTCTAAGCACTATTTTAGTAATGACGGCTGACGGAGGACGCCGTCGACGACGAAAGAATACTCCGTTCAATGGGCACACACGATCTTGAGAGGACCATTAACAAAAGCCCCCTCTCTTGGCGGTTTGCTGAGGGGGAGCTAACAGGTACTTCATTTCTTTTCCCTTCCCTCTCCTGCTCCCATCTCTCGGCTACACGTGGTTTGATGGGGAGAGGCCACCCTTCCTGTGGAACCAGAATTGAAAATTGGGAATACTCGCAAGTCATACGCACTTTTTTAATCCGCGAGCGCGACAAGTTCGGCAAGTTTGTGAAAGAGACCAAGATATGCTTCCAATCTACGCGCCAAGTAGTAAGCACGGACCTTTAAGTGAGCATTGTGGATTAGCTTATCTGTATACAGATAGAGTACTCCGTATTCGACAAAACAATCAACAATGACCTCCGGCTGGGTTGCAACTCACATTTGGCACTTTAACTATCCACAGTGAAAAAGACATCATGGAGCTGCCCACATTGAAACGGAGAGAATGATTAATACTGCTCAGCCAAACAAGTATCGAATTATAGAGCCTGATGCATTTTAAGCCTCTGGATCCTTGCCCAAGCCGAGCTGGGATCTCCCGTGGATGGCTCGACACAGATCGATATGCATCCTATGCTCTAATTTTGGGAGCGTATAAAATGTTGAACCGGTTACATGCGGCAAAATGGTTTGCAGGTCGATGACAAAAGAAGCCCTGATCATCACGCCAGCTTCATTGAGACCAGTTGGCAAATCAAACCCGTATTGTGGCCCAGCGTTGCAAGGATGAATCCTGCAGGGTTACAATGAGGACTGCCAGCCAAGCTTTGACTAAACTGCTTAAGCTCCACCACGCAATCACCGACATACACTAAAGCCAGCCTCCCTGCTTGGAACGTGCGCCACTGCGCATCGTAAGACAGGGATGCAAACACCTCCATGAATAATCGCGAAAACCTACGTAATCCACTTCGGAAAGGCCACATGGAAATTCAGTAATCGACTTAGAAATAGAACCACATTTCGAGATCGCAGTACCCAGAACTGATCGGAACAACCCACTCCTCCCTGTCTATATTGAGACCCTGTGTGCTGGTTTCGCGATGAGTTTTGCACATCATGGCCAGTGATCTATTAACGGGCATGGATTATCTCTCTTGGTATATACCTACTACCCTTGCAATTCCATTCCGCGCATACTGCTGTCGCCATCTTCACCCGATATGGCTGCATTGACGGATAGCCTATCACGCTGCACCCTTCCTTATCGAGCGACCACATGGTAAAATTAATGCCATTGCGCGCCAAGCAGCGATTACCTCGGATTGTTGGGTATCTTATCTTGCTCCTCAGTGTTTACCCGGAGCCAGGAGTAAATAGTGTCTTCTTTTTGCGATAACTTGGCCTCGTCCCAGCAGGTCGACCACGGTTAGTTCCTTGGCTTCGTGGGGACTGGAAACGGTTCCTGAAGCAAGACCAAAAAGTGCGATAAGTCATGTGCGCAGGGTTTGCCCCGCTGCAACCACAATATTCGCTAGATCAAACTACTACTTACATATCATTTTGTCGCAAATCACTATATGTCTCTCACTTTATTAACTATCTGGATCGTACTTGCGAAAAGCCGCTACTTAGTCATTCATGGTCATTCAAGAAGCTCTCCTTGCCGGAAATTGTGTGGAGTGCGGTCGCGTGCCGCGGTGTGCCCAGAGTTGCTTACCATTGCTACTAGTTTTACTCATCGGTCTCCTCCGTCCCATCTCACCCAATTTACTTTATACATTTCGCCTCCGCCCTGAATCTCAAGAATTTCTGAGAGCCGTGGTTCGGCCGGGAGTGTACCTGGGCGGAATTTTCTTGATATCTTGGCGACTGTCCTCCCAACCAAGAATGGGGCAAGTAGTGAGTCCTCCAGCTCTAGACTTTAAGAACCGGATCCTCGGGGACTTGATAAGTCCTACCCTGAGACCTCTTCTATCTGTACCTCCTACCTAGTGGCACATACCTGGGATCTGGAAGATAAACTCTGGCTTTTCCCTTTTTCGCCGCCGGGTTCCATTCCCATCTGGGCAGGGTGGACCGTTGAATATGGGGAAGGGCTAAAAGGAAACTAACAGAAACGCCAAGTGTGCACTAAGGATCCCTGCACGGTAAGGATGGGTAGTGCTACTACCTTACCTGCATCTCGGCGTATCAACCAACGGGGTATTCGAGAGGACAAGAACACTCTCCCGCAAGAGCAGGTATTATTGCGTGCGCGAGTCAGGAGTGGCCATGATGATTCAGACTCTCAAGGTTCGTATGGGGAAGAAAAAATTGTTGCGAGTTTGGAGCCTCACTGTGATTATCTATCATGTGTACTAGGTATGTACTATGTATGCTTGCCTTCCCGAACCTTGAGCTGGGCCAATATTGGTAGTTCTAAAGGTAAGCACTGCAACCGTCCCTTGGTTTGGTGCCCTTAGCTCTCGATAAGACAGGCCTGGGTTTTTTTCCCCATGACCCTTTCTGAGTGGCTGCTTTGAGCAGGGGCATGGTTGACAAAGCGGGCCTGTCACCTCCAACTGTTTCTCCGCACGGGGCGTAGGGCACGTACATATACCAGGGGCCTCCCATCTGAAGGAAGAGAATCTTCTTGTTCTCTTTCACCCCAGGCCATCGACTGCAATCAATCCCCTCACCCCTCCCCCCCCCCCCACCCCCCCCCAGGACAAACACTTTTTGTTTGGCTTCCATCGACCTATCACCATGGCTACCGTAGGGGACGAAAAGCCCGAGGTCGCGCCAGTTCATACTGACAACATCTCCGACCTGGAGAAGAGGGATGTGACCGTTGCCGCTATCCCTGCCTTCCGCGATGAGCACAGCGACGATGGGAAAGCTCTCCACACCGATTTCCCTACTGATGAAGAGCTGGTCTCTCTGCGACGTGTCGCTGCGCCGATCCCTTGGCTAACATTCACAATCGCATTTGTCGAACTGTGCGAACGGTTTTCCTACTATGGAACAACCGTTGTGTGTATGTGGATTCCCTTCAGAAGTCTCAAACATTTTCACTTCGTGCTAATGGATATTGCACCATTTTAGTTGTCAACTTCATTCAGCGACCCCTTCCGGAAGGCTCGACGACTGGCGCGTCTGGACCTGACGGAATACCCGGTGCCTTGGACATGGGTCAACGTGCATCCACTGGTTTAACTCTCTGTAAGTACTTGATGGCTTGGGCGGTTTCGTCTGATTCTGTTCTAATTATCCGCCTTGCAGTCAACAACTTTTGGTCCTACGTTATGCCTCTTCTCGGTGCATATATGGCCGATGAGCACTGGGGACGTTTCAACACAATTATGGTTTCCATCGGCGTTGCGCTCGTGGGACACACTATTCTAATTGTCTCCGCTATTCCCGCTGTCATTGCTAAGCCTGGGGGCTCGATTGCCTGTTTCTCAGTCGGTCTGGTTATCATGGGCATTGGTACTGGTGGTTTCAAGTACGTAAATCCACCTCGTTAGGTGACGTGAATTCTTTTCGGACAGGAGTGTTGATTGATTTTAGGTCCAATATTTCTGCCCTTATCGCTGAGCAGTACAAGGGAGAAAGGATGTTTGTGAAAACTTTGAAGTCGGGAGAGCGTGTCATAGTGGACCATGCCGCGACCGTATCGCGCATCTACCACTATTTCTATCTCATGATCAACGTTGGTGCCCTCATCGGTCAGATCTCCATGGTCTTTGCCGAGAAATACGTCGGTTTCTGGCTCTCTTTCACTCTCCCAACTTGCATGTTCTGCTTGTGCCCTCTTGTTCTTTACTTCTGCCGTAACCGGTATGCCCGCACTCCTCCAGCCGGATCTGTTTATAGCAAGGCCTTCAGAGTTTGGGGATTGGCAATGAAGGGCCGATTCTCGATCAACCCTGTTCGGACGTAAGTGTCGTTCCTCTCCTGCCGCTGCGTGATGTAATTCCTAACGCAAGTGGAACATAGATATCGCAACTTCACTGATCCCACCATGTGGGACTCAGCTAAGCCAAGCAAAATCGCCAACAAGCCTGTATGGATGACCTTTGACGACGCCTGGGTTGACGAAGTCCGCCGTGGGCTGATGGCCTGCAGAGTTTTCCTTTGGTATCCTGTTTTCTGTAAGTCTGACAACACGCCACGACAAGCCTAAGATAACTAGTCTAACAATACCTCGCGCAGGGCTCGCTTACAACCAGATGACCAATAACCTTACCTCCCAGGCGGCCACAATGACACTGAACGGTGTCCCGAATGAGATTGTGAACAACTTGAACCCCTTGACCCTCATCATTGCTATTCCCCTTATGGATAGGTTTGTCTACCCTGGTCTTCGCAAGATCGGCTTCAACCCGACCCCGTTGAGGAGAATTACTGCTGGTTTCTTCCTTGCGGCGTTCGGTATGGTTTCGGCAGCAGTGGTGCAGCACTACATCTACAAGACCGGACCGTGCGGAAAAATGGCAAACGACTGCGCTAGAGAGGGCCTCCACTCCCCAATCAACGTCTGGATTCAGTCCGTTTCGTATATTTTGGGTGGTATCTCTGAGATCTTCGCTTCCGTGACATCTCTCGAGTACGCCTTCACCAAGGCCCCAGCCAACATGCGCTCCCTCGTCCAAGCTGTTGCTCTCTTCATGAACGCCTTCTCAGCCGCTCTTGGCCAGGCACTTGTGTCGCTGTCTGAAGATCCCTTGCTTGTGTGGAACTACACCACCGTTGGCATCCTGGCTGCCCTCGGTGGATGCGGCTTCTGGCTCACCAACCAGAACCTTGACAAGGAGGAAGACGCTCTCAACGTTTTGCCCGAGAGCGGCTTTACCCTTAAGCCGGGGGCTGTGGATGCCGAGAAGGCTGAATCTTCGTGAAAGAACTGTCGCGCATAAATCCTTTTCCTTTCTTTCTTTTTCTTTCACTCCCCCCTGTTTCTATTCCTCGCTCATGTTTGTATGTGTGGGGTGAGGATTTGTATTTATATATACCTTCCTCCCTCTCACCTGAGCTCCTTCTCCGCAACCTTGACTTGTCCTATTCAAGATGACAAATGTATATACAATTGTATGATCATAGCTATTTATCTGGTGATGCTTCATGCAGGCCCTGCCCTTTTTTGTGGGCTAGTCCCAGTGAATACACCTCCCCTCCTGGTTTTATGCACATACACAATGATATACACGATGTTTTGATAGTGATGGGACAAGGGAAAATATCACACACACCCCGCCTGTGCATATAGCCTCCTTGGAAATGGCATTTTCCAATATTGCTTGCATCATATCATACTAGCTAGATAATATACATATGATGGAATACAAAGATAATTTTAAATTATACTCGCTTTCTTTGTCCGCATGTGGATTCTATTATAGTCATGGCTCTTGCTTTGCTATGCCACTCTGTTTGTTCCTGATGTTTCAGACGCATGCATCATGTGTAGTACAACAGATGTGGGTGGTAGTGGACATGTGTTTGCTATTATTGCGCAGCTTAACTCTGCTTGCTCCTCACAGCAAGACAATTACACAAAGCCATGCTTTATACAGTACAAAGTCTATGTAGGCTTGATTAAAGGGATGCACAGCAGCCACTTGACAGGCTCTACATATCTATTATCTACAATACTAATGTATGATAATTCTCATTTTTTCTCTCTCAAGCAGTGCCTGTTATCCAGAGGCCTTGTTGTTCAAAGAGCAGTGTCTTTGTTTATACCATCCACCACTGCCCTGTATATGTACTTCTTGATGGAGTTTTACCCCCATGGGGAGGAAACTCCTCCATTGCATATATCACACAAGCTTGGATGAGGTAGTTGTTGCTCTTTGACTATAAACACAATTATTGAAAGGGGGGAAGGAAAGCATTGACCTCGATGAAATGATGGTGTCATACATGTCATGTTCCTTGTCCAGTACTAATATATGGAATTTATCAAAGAGATGCAGTTGGCATCATGTACGGAGTATACCATGCGCCCCTCTACAAGAGAAATATCTATGTTTGTGATAAACACCCATTTTCTACTCTACTCGCAAAGCAGCCTTTGTTTGATACATAGTATTCTGCGGGCAGCCACCCGTGCCAATTCCCGCCCCCTTGGCCCCCCCGCGGGGAGGAAAAATTCAACATATATTGCGGGAACTTGAGCGGAATAAACCCACAAACAACCCAGCCCTTGGCGGTTTCTGGCAGCAGGGGGTTTCATTTCTGATATATCTATTTCCCTTCGAAGAATTATGGGGGCCCTTTTTTCTTAAGCCCCATTCAATCCCTTGGAGGGGAACCAGGATAGCGTAGCCTCGGCATTTGTGAAGTGCTACAAAGGGAAAAAATGGTGATCGCGGAATATCAAACGCGGGGTCCCGGCGTATTTCGCATGCATGGGGACATATGCCGCATGGCGTCCATTCAAATGTGCGAGCGTCTAAAGCTTTAATGTCATACAGATAAAGTTGGCTAGAATCGGGGACTTATTCCATTTCTGGTTCCTAGACCCTGACGATCCAATGCTTGCTCTTAAAATCAATACCTGCGCGTTATAACAATATGTACATTACTCCCGTACGTAGGGGGACGCTTGGGGGGATGAAAGCGTGTTTATTGAACAAGGGGACACTATGATTTTTGAAGCCCTATATCAATCACGCAGACATCCTCCCCCACACCGCACAGATTCTATTCCCAGTGCACAGACGGTTTATTCAATATTATAGATCGCCTATCTTTAGGAGGTCTCAACGAACCGATAACCGCTCGCGAAAAAAAAAAGGCCACCACTGTTTCTCCGAGCACCCCCTGCAAGGATCACACTCGCGTGACACAACACAACACGACAGAACCAGAATGCAGCTCCAAGCCTTCCTCATCCTTCTTGTCTTCAGCCTATTGGGCAATCTCGCCCTCTCAGCTCCCTTCGAGGCCGTCGACCAATTGATAGCAGCAAATCCAGATCCTTTGAAGTGCCCAGACCTCTGTGTAACCAACACCGGTCACTGCTGTGTATGGCGCAAGGGTAAAGTACCAGTCGGTTATATGCCAGACACAGGACCTCTCCGACCACCCCGGGGTATACAAATCTGTCTGTGCAAACCCCCGGGGGCGAGGATACTTCGAAAGTGCCACTGTAGGCATGGAGCGGGTGCGACGATGGCAACGTATGTTTCTTTTTTCTTTTTCTTTTCCAACATTATCACCTCCTGGTTGATTTTATTCCCCGAGAGATATATCTATCTCTCCCCCCGCCTTTCCTCCCCGTCCCCCTTTCAAAAGAGCAATTGTCAGAAAGAGAGTTACTAAAGCATTGACATTACTCTCAACAGCATGGATTAACCAAACCCATTTCTTCCACGAAGATTGATCACCACGGGCTTCGTCACTTTGGGGAATAAATTAGAGGGTGTTCAAGAGAAAGGTTTATAATAGTCTTTTCTTCAAAGTCAGTTGTCTTCTTTTCCTCAATGTCGTGCAGAGAATTTTCCGAGTACTGATAGTTTTGTTTTTTTAATAGATTGTGCCTCTCTCTGGTCTCTTCCCCGACGACCCGAGATCTTTTCTTTGTTCTCCTTCTTGAATTTTTTTCGGTTTTTTCCCCGGTTGGGCAATAGAAAAGTACAATGCCTACTATGTAAGAATTTACATGCTGAAAAAGCAAACTAAAGGGGAATAGAATACTTTATCGAATATAACGTATTTAGCCTCCTTTCATTCGCTGAGCTAAATATTTATACGGCTATTCGATATCATTTTTACCCCTGAAATCTGAGTCTACTACTAATTCAACTAAAACATCACTTTTACAGAAACATGGAAAAGAAAAGGGGTACCAGATATTCTGTGGAGTGTACCTCCTCGTAAACTCCTCTCGTTCCCTCCATATCCTCCGACAGAGTAACACATGGGCGCCATACTTCAGCCCGGACCACGACGAACTACCATAGAGTTCAACAGTGCCTAGCTCGAGGGCTACAAAATCCGGGGAAGCGGGTAAGATGGGTGCTATGTGTAGCGTGCTTTCCCCATCCGTTCATCCCTATCATTAGACACGTTCGAACAGGAGATGGTCCCAGCACTGTAAATGGGCCAACTGGATTGAACGGATATAGAGACCTATGGCTAAGAATGCATTGACACATGTTCCATGGTTGAGGAATAGCATCGTATCCAGAATATATAAAGCCCACATTTGATCCGCCTACCTACCCTCACTCATCTTCATATCTTTAACGTTTCGTTCAAATACCAGCGCCCTCCCTCTCAACCTCTCCAGCATACCGAGCTTCCTAAATCCCACACCCCAAAGCCAAGAACCAAGAACCCCCCTCTCCCCTGTTCTCAAAACCAAAATGCGCGCTCCATCACCTCTATTCTTCCTCTCAGCCCTCACCCTCATGGGCTCCGTTCTCGCCGTACCCACAGACAACGCAGCACAATGCGCCCCCTTAGGCCGTCGATGTGATCCCGGGGGCATAATTTGCTGCCCGAAGCTCTCATGTAAAAAAGTCGAGGACAAGCTCTTTCCGTTTACAAAAGTGAGTAGTACCCTTTTTTTGGACTTTGTTTTCTATTTTGTTGCCTTCCCACATGGGCTCCTGAGAAAAAAGGGGGGATGCCCTAAATGGGTGGGGAGGTACTTTAGAAAGCTGCAAATGAACGCTAATGGGAACAGATTTGTTTGCCGTGAATAAAAAAGCGCCCTTTCGACCAGCCAATGTCAGGAGGGTGCTCAGGGTGAAGCAAGAGTAAGAGGGAAAGTGAGAATTTGGTGGAAGATTTAGTGACTCGAGGATAAGATTTTACAAACAAAAATATTAAACCGAAGATAACGGCAATTCAATCTACTTTTGAAATCCCGCTGTTTTCTTTTTTACACACCCCTACCCGCGATATCAACAATGTTGGGGACTACGTATATCTGCGTACCTTTTGCATGGAAAAACTACTAAAGAAATCCAGAAGTGCGACTGGGAGTACTTCTTTTTATTGCATTATACTTTCCCTAGTGTATGGAATAGCGACTACGTAGTGATTGAGCAGTTGGACCTGATATTATTTCTCGAGTTATTTGCCCTCCATGTTTTTACCCCTGAATCTCACCACTTGATCAACCCAGATATATATCAGCTAAAAGAAAAAAAAAGAGAAGTCAATGAAGATGAAGACAAGATATGAACATCTTCTTATAAAAACCATACACAAATTCACCGCTGCTCTTCTAAAACCATTAGCAAGACTTTTTCTATCATCCGTGTAACTCATATGTTGTCATCCTGCATGAATCGCGGGAAAATCGGCCTCGTCACGCGCGTATCACCACAGTCCACACTCTACACTCTGGGGGTGTGTGCGAAGTCTGCGAAAAAAAAACCACACACCGCTAACCACAGCGACTAATATAGAGCAAATGTACTATTCTTACACTTGGCCCAGTAACAAGGGTTTATGTATGAGAATATTCCATGCACTCTCTCTCTCTGCTCAAAGGGATTCCGCTTGGTTGGAAAATGCTGAACGTAGATTCTTCACTATATCTACATATCTTGGGGGTCAAGCAAGCGAAACTCAAGCAAGCGAAACCCTGAACTTTTAGAGCATCATCCATTCATATCATCCTTCCAGCTCCACCCAAGCAACAAACCATTCTAACAAACCAAAATACTCACCCTTGTAGCTCTATCCCGTCTCACAAATTTCCATCTCCTTCCCGTTCATCACCATTGCCATCGCACTATTTATAAATGTCAACTGAGCAAAATTGACTAACTTTATTAATCGTCGCAATCAATGTATTAAACTTGGAGAAGGTCTGTTTGTTGCCAATCGGCTCCGGTGTCAGAACTATGACTAGATACACATTTCTTGGTTTAGCTTTTTTTACATCTAATGTAATGGAAAGGCTGGAGAGCTACGTCCGTATAGACTTGGTAATCTATAATAAATGATATAGGGACAAAATAGAGCTGCATGTGTGGACCAGACTTTATGGGAGATTCCCTTGTTCTGGTTAAGGAAAAAAGATGAGAGTAGATAATAATTTCAATATTTTCCAAGCCCCTCAAGTCAGTGAGGGTGATTTTGCCTACACTTCTCTCCTCTTTGTTTCTGACAAAAGCCTCGCGTACCTTGCATACATATTTTGATGATGAAGGAGGGAATAAAGAAACATCTCCCCCACAGCTCTGAGTATACATGTACAACTTCTCCAGCATATAAAGAACAAAAAAGAATGAAGTGTCCTTCTATGAAGTCATGATTGATTAACGATTGCATTTTTTGATACTTGATAGGAAAAAGTGAAAGACAGAGAGCGACAGGCATTAGATATTTGCAAGTTTGAAATTAAAGGGGGCATGGGCATTGGAGATATGTGGGTATATTGCTTCTACATATTGTGTCTACATTCCTTTATAAACAGCACAGGAGAGAGGGATAGAGAAAGAGAACAAGGGAGAACCGTGTATGTACATACATACATGGTCAGTAGTCGATTCGCGAGTGAGGTTAAGAATCGTAGATGACTTTGTACTCCGTATATCTCCTTCGATAGACTCAATTCGCAGCTATACCAAAATTGCTTTCCCTGAGAGCTAGAAACGCACCTTGGATAGTTCAACCGTCATCTCAAGACATAAAGGCACCGCGCCTTCGCTACTCTTCATCGCTATCTATCATCTTCTCACAATCTTCTCGATCTCAAACCAACTCAACTCAAACTCACCACCCTCACAAACCAACAAATTCAGCAAAAACAAAGAAGAAAAAATGCAGCTCCCCACCCTCTCCTTCATCACCACCTTCACCTCTCTACTGAGCATGACGGTCGTTGTCCCCGTTGTTCTCGCCAACCCAGTCATCCAGAACCTCAACGCGACCAACCACGCAGCCGCAAACTTGACGAGTCCTCTGGCGCGCTGCGCCAAGAAGCTGGAGTTTTGTTACCCAAATAAGCTTGACTGCTGCGGAGATCTGAAATGTAATAAGGGTCCCAATGCGACTTCACGGTTTAATGTAAGTTTTTCTTTTTTTTTTTTTTGACTGCCTTGCCTTGCCTGCTCTTTTGGTATCCCTAGCTTTTTCTTTTTGGGCTTTGAAAAAAAAATTGAGTTTGGGGGGGGGCGGCTGCTGTCAGTTGCGTAATATCTTAGCAGCGTGTGCTCGATTTACCACAAGCAAGAAGATATCTCCCAAAGTGTTGCAGAATTGCATCAAGCAACGTGGATGAATTGGCCAAAAAAAAAAGATATAATTGAGAAGACTTGGGGCTAACGTGTTTCTTCTCCCCCTCCCCTCGTTTCTTTGTATAGCTTTGCTACTCGGAAACCTTCAAGCATTGAGAAGTTTGAGCGTCGGCTTTTGGTGGGCGAGGAGGTTTAAGGAGAAAGGGGAGTCGGGGGAGTTGGGGATGTGAAAAGGTGAAGGAAATTGGAAGAGGTTGGCAACTTGTTATCTGGGACTTTGTTAGAGAAAAGGATGTTAGTATGAGATGTAACCGTGTCATTGTGAGATGGGGGAGCTCAGAATCCGATGGTAAAGGACTGGTACCAGATGAATGAATGGGAACTAGTTTCTGATGGAGAATTCAATCAATTGAAGACACTTTTCCAAGGAGACCTTTTTATATTCTTGATTTTCCTTTCCATTGTAGTTAGCAAAGTAGGGAAAAAAGGAAGAAATCATGGCTGAAGGATTTTTGATAACATACACTGCTGGTTTCCTGTCCATTCCCCCTTTCTTCCTTTTCACCGCCCTGTACCTCTCACATTTGCCGTGTGTGACAGCGCGATTTCGCACACGTTGTTTTAGACTTTTCCCCCCTTCCTTCTTTTTTTTGGTCATTTTTGTCCTTCACGGAATATCGCTTTCAATCGAGCTTCCCCCCACCCGCAGTAATAATGCGATCGCTAAGATCTCTGTACAACCTGCGCGAACCGATTTTCGCGTATCGTTATGCGAGTTCGAATTGAATACAACGTCACATAAGGTTGGATTTAGATATGTGTGTACCTTTCTTTTCGCACAACAGTTTTCAAAGACCGGTATAATGTGTATTTAGCCATCCATCCTCCCTATTATGAAGTTGTTAAGAGCAGACAGAAAAATACGGGAATGCCGACTCGACATATTCTTAACAAAGAGAGAGGAGATGTGAGAATGAGATCGGGATGGGATTTCCGAGGAGACTGGATATTGAAAAGGGAAATCGATTGGCGGATGGTGCTATATAGATGGTTGCGGATAGAGAAGATGAGCAGAAGAAGATATATGGGAAACAGAAATATAAATACCCCCTTAACATGCCTCCCACCATACCTCACTTTTTTTCTTACCATCAAAGAAAAGCCCACGTCGAAAAGAAAAGCTCTGAAACAAGCAGCAACAAAAAGAAAAAGAAAACAACATACCAACCAACCAGAAAAAACCCCGAAAAATGCGCGCACCGCTCCTCTTCTTCCTCGTCGCCCTCTTTGCCCTAATCAGCCCAGTCTTCTCCCTACCTTCTGAGGAACTTCAGCAGCTAGGTCCTCGCCAGCAAAAGTGCCGCAATTACTACCAACGATGCAAAAAAGGGGATAAGTGCTGTCGGAACCACAAATGTACTCGTGGCCTATTCAAGAACAAGCCTAATGAATCGGTAAGTGAAAAAAAGGACAATTTTGATCTTGGTTTTTGCTATTTCTTTTTTCTTTTTTCCCAACTCCAGACTTCTCACATGGGTACTCCCTTGTTTTCGTTATTGAATTGTCCGCTGGGGGCTTCGAAAGGGGAGGGAGGGGACAACAGCCCCCCACCTCCGCTGATTTCGTGTCCCTTTGCCCAATTTTTTGATTCACCAAACTAGTTCGGGGTAAAAAGTACATAGACTAACTTTCTCCGCCTGGTCTTTTCTCCGGATGGTGAATAGGTCTGTGCATAAGGTCTATACTGAGACCTCCCACGAGATTCGGAAGGATGTATAGAAGAGCGCACAAGGGTAGCCTCCAAGTGAGGACCGGAAGTAATTGGATGACCTAGATGAGAGAGTTAGACATCATTCGGTGTATGCAAGTGGGGGACGATTGGTCCAACAATGTACCTATTCGTTCGGGCATCGATAGGAGAGTAGTATGCGGTCGGAAGAATGAAACGGTGCTGAGAGATGTAGACGGGAAGTTCCAGTCCAAGTCGTACAGAAAAAGAAGAAAAAAGGTCCGGTGACAACATATAAAAGTTTGCTATTTCAATGTCGTGTATATAAACTCTCTGGATCATCATTGCAACCGTAGCGGGGATAGAGAGTGAAAGCGGTGGGTCATCCCTGCCATAAAAAAGAAAGAAAAAACGCATAACTGCACCGTGCCATCCAAAAGCAAAAGAAATAGCAGTCCGTATCATCCGTGTAACAGCGTCAAACCAAAATCCAGCACTAAAACATATACGAAAGTTCGAACGGCAGTCAATGTCACATGCACCAAAAACAGCAAGTCTAAGATAATAAACCGAAGAAAAAAAAGAAGAAACATGAACAATAAGCTAGGATATATAATGAGAAGGATATCATCTAGGTCCGCGGCGGAGGCGGGAATATCCAGCTCCCATCTCTATTCCAAACGCCAACGCCGCCATATAGGCCAGCCTTTGAGCCTCGAAGGAACGCAAAACGGAAAAACAGATCCTCTGGGGCACCGGCGTTATCATCGTGGTCCTCATCGTCATTGATACTTCGCTGGTGCAAACTTTGTTGTCTAATGTGACTAAGGTTGTTATCGTCACCACGGTCGACGTCAAGGGTCGGCTCTGATCCGGGAGTTGGATCATACTGGCCGTCCGACATGTCTAGTCCTTCGTGGCCACGACGGTGCCAGACGAATTTCCCCTTGGAGTCTTCGTCCAAATAGCCTCTCCACCTCTCGACGTCGTTGACAAGCACGCTGATTCCATCGACACCTAGCTCAGCCATACGCGGCTTTTCCCAGAGTGAGAATGTGATGTTTCCATTTCCTCTATCAGTGAAACTTTCAACCTGCGCAACATCGGGCAAGGAAATCGACACTGATGAATTCGTGATATTCGGACTGGTAGCACCCCACCAGCCATTAGCGCCGCCAGGGCCCGGTATTTCACCCAACGAACTGGGGGTTTCAATGATGGGGGCGAAGCCCCAGCGAGCTGCGCCGTTGATGAAGAGACCGAGCAACAAACCCTGGAAGAAAACTGACGAACGAGTTGGAAATGCGGTTCCTGGCATAAGAAGGATAGCCAAGATGTAGTGGTGAATTCGAAGGCGGAATCCCGGCAACACGAGTAGAATAAGCAAGCCAATTCCTATCGTGGCGTAAATTTTGAGGTAGCGGAAGAACAATCCACCCTGTCGAATCTGCCACGCCTGAGTAAAAACAATCGAAAGGATTATTATGATCATGATGGCCAAAGCGATGGGTGCTCCGGGTTGGGATTTGATATCGTGCGGAGTGAGTCGCTGAATCGGTATCCACATGGCAAAGGTGTAGTTATTCAATGCACCGATAAAAGCTGGTGGCAGGTATATTAGAGTCTTACTGATTTGGTAGACAGGAGGGTCCTCGAATGACTTGAGCAGCGGCCGTGCGCAGAAGAGATAGAGCACGTATGCGATAAATGACGCTGGCAAAAGCCGGGAGGCGAGCACCGACAACATCTCTGTCATTTGAGTAACATCGGGCGGATCTGACACGAGACCAACTTGCAAGAAGAGCATGACGAAAGTCGAGAAGAAGAAGACAGCGGGGGACGTCGTGAAGAGGGACAGGAGGCCGATCGCAACTGCTGTGATGGTCAAAAGAACCCATCTCTGGTCCTTCGGGCAACTTGACTGGGATCCTTGCAGGCGCAGGAATTTGAATGACTTCGGGAAGGTAGAAGGGAAATCCGCTGAGGAGATGCCATGAGCTTTGCTTGCAAAATAGGTATGCGAGGCTCCTGTTAGTTCAACGACACCACAACCACCGGTTCGATCGCTAATTACTCCCGCGTGAATCGCAGCCTGACAAACGAAACTGTCTGCGCGGTATACTCCCTCCTCGTCCGAACCAGGCATTGGTCCACCGATGACGAGATTTTGGTAGTTGAGCGTTTGGTTGCCAACGAAATGGGGCTCGAACAGGATGTTGCTGCTGCAGAAGGCAGGGCACCGGAAGGCAAAGACCGAGGCGTTGAATGGTCGACAGTCGTACCCGTTTAACCCACATCGGTTCCCGCTTGACCTGTGACACAGTTTGTTAAATCATGGTTTCTCATGAAGGTATGGCTCCATATAGCAGTACGTACCAGTAATTGGCGCGACAGTTTATCGGAGTTGGCTTCCCATAGCCTTCAATATGTCCCGACGAGACGGAATGACGCAGCACCAACGACCAGCTCAGGAACCAGGAGAAGTATAGCACCAGAAGTAGGCCGATCTTTTGCTTTCTCTTAGGGAAAAACTGGTCCAACACCGTGATGGGAAACGACTGGAGTCGGCGGGACCATGGTTTGAAGAGAAGGTCTTGCGGCGGCTGGGGGCCCTCGAGCCACCTCACAGTGGCACGACCAGCTTTCCTAAACGGCAGAGGCACCCATCTCCAGTGGAACGACTTGGACGACTCAGATAGCCAGACGGGTATGGGGAGCGCGACGCCAGGTTCGCCCTCTGCAGCTATACCCAGCGGCAGGACACCATCGGAATCCTCGGAATGGGCAGTGGGCTCGTCGTCGGAGAATCGGTCAATGGTAGTTCTTCCAGAGAAACCTTCTTCTTCGTCTCGTATGTTTCTAGTCATTTTTTCACGGTCTCTGGGGGTGGCAAAGCGTCAGCCTAGGGCTAGGTGTGGAGGGCTTGATGCAGGAATGAGAACGACCTACCGGGAGCATCGATGGGGCACAGGTGGGGATCTAGCGACAAACCAACAGAGAGAACGTCTCTTCTAGGCAGATCCACCAACGAGCAGAATACACAGCACACGGAGCGAAGGAAAAGCAAGTAGTGAGCGATGGAGCCGACAACAACTTGGAAAGAAAGTGAGATGAAGTTCCGAGAAGCAGAGATGCAGAGATGTGGATTTTGTGCAGGGACATCACGGGTGTTGCATAAGCTTTGTGATTCGGTGGTGGGCCATGGTTGGCGGGTTAGTCAGGCAGCACCATAACTCGGGAACAATTCGGTCGCAAGGCTGTTTCGCCATGGATGATGGCCGGTGAGCACACCTGGGCACGAAGAAGACAGGCGCTCGACGGCTCTGATGCTGATGATAAATAGGTGATGATATATTGGTCTCTTAAACTCTTCATGATCCCCTGCAGTGTACAGATAATCTACAGCGTATATCTGCGAGCTGCTAGCCGCTGGGCCTGGGCCTGGCATCATTCATCTTTGTCCCGAGGTCACCTTCACCAGATTAGAATAGGTCACGTGGTGATGATGGAGATCTGTGGGGAAGAGATGAGTGTTACTCTTCATCCATCATCCACTTCATTGAAATTAACACCCCAATTGAAGCTTCTGTTGTCAGTGGGAAAAAAGCGGGAATGAGGCTAGTCGCTCACCAGCCGTTTGGGGGTGATACTCATATTCCAGAGGAATGTTGGTTTGAATATTGAGATAGCGGGGAAAGGAACAAAACATAAAGCCACCCTCGTTGCCAATACATACATCCAGATGGTGCTTTAATCTTCAACTCCACAGCGAGCACACCGTGAGAGTGTGAGACCGGGCTAGCCTTACCGAGAGATCGAGCATATCTCGGTAGATCATCGCTCAAAAGGCGCACTATCATAGCTTAACCGTTGACAGCATCATTATTGTGGGTCCTGGGGTATCCTTGCCGCCATCAAGGGTGGGGGAGAGACTTTGTGGGGCTCTCCAGGCTATGTCGCGTCATGATAACAGGCACCCTTTGTTGTATGGTGTAACCTCGACATACGTAAGCTGAAGGTATGCGTGGACGGCTACAATGGCTACTCCGTACATAGCCTTCAACAGCGCCCTCAATGCGGTTTCAGCTTGACGCATCATTGCAGCAAACATCCAGGCGGGGTGAAGGCCACATGCATACAGGGGTCAGCTATCGGGTGCACGAGAGACGCGAGACATTTATATGAAGCCTACATACGCTGTTTGCTTCCACTCGATCACGTTCCATACACATATCTATCGCAAAAGCTTCCATATAATATTTCATCGCAAGCACTCAAAAAGGAAAAATAAAATAAAAACAAATAAAAATCCATTGCACGATGACAAGCACGCTTCAGCACCCAGCCCTAGGAACCATTACTGGGGTATCCAGCGACGGCGTGCAGCAGTACCTAGGCGTCCCGTATGCGTCTCTCGCCCATCGATTCGCGGAACCGAAACTGTTCGAGAAATTCGAAGGTGGTAGTTTGGATGCCACGAAGTTTGGGTTCGTATAGATCCGTCCCTATAGAATGGTGGGTAGCGACTAACTAACAGTCCCCATGGGGAAGCCCATCAGTCGTCTCCCATCCTGACGCGTTGAAGAATCAACATGATTTCCTTCAAGACCCGCTCCCGCTCCCTAACGAACCATCTCCACATTCAGATACCCAGTGTTTGAATCTCAATATCAGTGTTCCGGATGGCACAACTAGGACGAGTAAACTGCCGGTCCTTGTATTTATCCACGGTGGCGGGTTCTCGCTAGGTTCGAGCTGCTGGCCTAAATACAAGCTTGCGCGGATTGTAAAGCTGTCTGCAGATATAGGGTCGCCTATTATTGGCGTTGGTATCAAGTATGCATAGGCTTCTTCTCAATCTATCGTTTCACCGCTGTGGAATCAGCTTTGCTCAGTGATTGCCAAATTGATAGTTATCGGCTGGGCGCTTTTGGGTTCCTGCATTCCAAGGAGCTCCAAGATGAAGGCGTTAAGGCGAACAATGGGCTTCGCGACCAGCAGACTTCGCTGAGATGGATTAAAGCCTTTATATCGGGATTCGGGGGAGATGCAGAAAGGATTACTGCGATAGGCGAGAGTGCTGGAGGCGGCAAGTCATCCTGGGTTCCCTCTGTTATTCGCCGCAATCATACCGTCAAGATTCAAACGCTGACATTTCTGCGCGATATCCAGTGTCTCTTACCCTCCATCTCCTGTCCCAGGAGCCTTTGTTTAAGCAAATGGTAGACATGAGCGGGACGTCGCTGCTGCTAAAGCCTATGCCGTTGCCAGTAGCCAAGTTCGCATATTCGCAAGTCGCCAAATGTTTCAGCGTTGAGTCCTTGGGCGCAAAAGAGCGAGTCCAGGCTCTTCTAGATGCCCCTATGATGGGTTTTCCTACCAAACTCCCGCCCTCAATCCCATTGCTTCCCCTGCTCGATGGGGACATCATTTCTGCAAACCTGACGTTTGCGGAATGGGGAGAAGCGAACACAGTGAAAAACAAGGTGCCAGGCGTATCATGGTGCAGAAAGGTTATGATTGGCGACTGTCAATTCGATGTCAGTATGCCTCCAGTCCAAATAACCTACTATTCAGCCAGCTTGCACGATTCGCTATTCTAACCAAACCCTTCTCTCACCATATCCAGGGATGTATGTTTGGCAAATTACTTCCCCACCCAAAAGAGAAAATAGCCCAACGATTCCGCGAAACCGCGAGTAAAATACTCGCAAACCATCTAGATGTCGCCCTCTCGCTCTTTGAGGCCTACAACATCAGCGAGTGCCTCACCGATGAGGAAGCTTTCCAAAATATCCTCAGATTCATCAACGATATTGCCTTTTACGCCCCCACTACTACCCTTGCGCGTGCCTGGGCGCCCGATCGCGCATATGTGTACCACTTCAACGAGCTAAACCCATGGGAGGGCCCAAACAAGGGGGAAGCATCCCATGCGCTTGACATAGCATTCCTATTCCAGAACTATAACGAGTTCTTGTCTGAGAAGCAGCGGTTGGCGGCAGTGACGTTTGCAAAGCATGTAATTGCCTTTGCCAACGAGCAGGAACCATTCCGCGCATACGATGCGGCGGCAGGTAAGGGAGCACAGACGTATGGGACGCCGGAGGAAGGGTGTTCGCTATTCGTCGACGGTACCGAGCCAGGGGATTATGGGCGTAGAGACGTCATCTGGAAATTAGCTGAGAGCGTTGGTTTGGATCAGTTATCGGCTGTATTTGAGAGTTTTCTGCTTGGGGTTTGAGAAATTTCTCGATGACAAAACTGTGCAAGGATAGAGTCTAACATCTCAGCTCGCTCCATGGGCTAAAAAGAGAGCGTAAGAAGAGTCAATTGAAACTAGGGATCTTATGCAAAGAAAGCATAGTAGACAACTTAGAGTGATTAGTCCAAGCTATATACCTTTCTGCCACAATCTTGAGAAGCCATGACTCCTCGAAACAGCCGCTTTCATGTCTGTTTCTCCACAGCTTGCAAGCCTTGAGCAAAGGCACTTGTTGTATTAAAGGCAATGGCTTCACATTTGAGAAGACGTAGGAGGTCGTCATTCAGCGGCAGGAGAAACAATTGGTGAAGGTGAGGAAATAATGCTGACTTATTCAGGGTGGAAGTTGGCATCCACAATTGACACTAGTGCTCCACAAGCACAATCAATCCACACAAGATAGCGATCCTTCCAGAGAGATGATAAAGGACCTCGGAAGATTAGTATCAATAGCTTTCAGACCATCACGCAATCCATACATCCTGGCTTCTGAAGGTCTAGATCTCCAGCACCATTCTAATCGCACATCGTTCTCAGTGGAGCAGTATTAAACGTGCGGCACAGTTGATTGGTTTGTCACACCTTTCCCGAGATGATCTACGAACAGCAGCTAATGGCGTCATTGGACGTAGTTAACGGGAGACAGACATGGCGCATAAGTATCCATCCAGAGGCTCAGACCTTCCCCTACGAGATGCGAGGCACCCGGACGATCTTCACACGGGAACCAACCGCGACGCGTTCTGGACGCCAGCGAATCTTCAGCCCCCAGTCGACCTATCACATCACTTCTCCTATGCGACGAAGAATAGAGTGGGCAGCAGCGTCAAGGAGTTCTATAAGTACTTCAAGATTCCTGGGATTCATAATGTAGCTGGAGGTATGGCGTTATCGCTGCTTTGGATGGCGTGCTGGGGGAAGAACATAGGTCTAACGGCACTTGTGTGAACGACAGGCATGCCGCATGTTTCTTACTTCCCGTACGATACCTTGGAGGCGAGTGTTGCTCTTCCCAACAGGTTCTCCTCCGAAGTCGACCCCCCCATCGACATCGTTACGGGTAGAGATGGCTCAGCGCCTACGTCCCCAACGTCGGCGCGGCTGACTATACCTAAAGAGTCTGACACGCTTAATGTCACCAAGAGGATAGATTTAGCGACAGCCTTACAGTATGGAACGGCCGAAGGATATCCACCACTGCACTCCTTCATTCGTCAATTCGTGCGAGAGAATCTCCATCCCAATGTACCATATGCAGGTGGGCCGGAGGTTATTCTGACATGCGGCTCCACGGATGGATTTTCCAAGACCATCGAGGCAATGACCAATGTCTGGCAGGAAGGGAAAGACTGGATTCGGGAGCGGGAGGGAATTTTATGCGAAGAGTTTACGTATATGAATGCCATTCAGACCGCTCAGCCACGTGGCCTGAATATTCAGTCCATTGCAATGGATGCAGATGGCATGAAGGCTACGGGCAAGGGTGGCCTGGCTGATGTTCTTGATAATTGGGACTTCAGCAGAGGGAAACGCCCTCATTTGCTGTATACAATAACGTAAGTCCCTGAATGCTCCTTGTCCTGACCTTGTGAATAAGGATCTAATCCCTACTGGGATGGGTATGCAGCATTGGCCAGAATCCCACAGGCGCAGTGATACCCCTTCAGCGACGGAAAGAAATCTACGCTATTTGCCAAAAGTACGATATTATTATCGTAGAGGATGACCCCTACTGGAATCTACAGTATCCTTCAGCGAACGAGCTATCTGCCCGCTATCGAGGAGCTCAGTCAGATCCATATCTGCCTGTCTACGACTACAATGCACACGGTCGATCCTCCGGTTACCCATTCCTTGATTCATTAGTTCCGTCTTACCTCGCTGTAGACACGGAGGGTCGTGTTATCCGATTAGATACATTTTCAAAAACCATCGCCCCAGGATGTCGTCTTGGCTGGCTAACTGCCCAACCCAAGGTCATCGAACGAATAACACGCATCACAGAGACTACCACCCAACAGCCGTCCGGATTCGTGCAGTCGATGGTCGCTGGGCTGATCATGGGTGACCAAGGAGATGACAGCACACAATCAAAGTCCACTTCAGGCCCGTCTTGGAAGGTTGATGGCTGGGTACGTTGGCTTGAAGGGCTCCGGGCCGAATACGAACGCCGCATGCAATCCATGTGCACCGTCCTTGAGGAAAATAAATTCGTTGTTATCCACGAAACAAGTGGGATACAAATGTCCTCTACATCCTGCGGCAACCGTCGGCGTGAAACGATCGATGAATGGGAAATAGTCGACAAAGTCCAGATGTACGAGTTCGACATCCCGCGCGGTGGCATGTTCGTATGGGTTAAAACACGTCTCGAAACGCATCCGCTCTGGTCGCAGGTCCCTGTCGAGACCCTAGCTGCTGCTCTATGGAAGCACTTGACCAAGGAGCCCTTCCTATGCCTCGTTGCTCCTGGTCAGATGTTTGCTGCGACCAAGGATAATGTGCAGGATGCGTGTCGGTATATGCGCCTTTGCTTCACGCCAGTGGAGGTCGAGGAGGTGGCTAAAGCGAGCGAGGGCTTTGTAAAAGGGTGCGCCAGCTTCTGGCAGATTAAGGATGTTAATGAGATTCAGGATGATGATGACAATGAGGATATTGCGTCTAGCATGATTTTTTGAGCCTTTAATTTGTATCCCTTAACTATCAGGATACCATAGTGTCTATCGAATTTTGTACATATTTTATTGAGACATCGAGACAAATGCTAGGGATTGGTGTGCATACATACTTTGAAGTCTTCTTCCATCCCAACTGATAGAACCAACTTATCACCACGTGATATGATATCAAAATTGACCACCACTTCCTCCAGAATTGCTCCCAAATAATACGTTCTGTCCAGTTTTTCTGCTGCTGATTCAATTCTAGTATATAATTTTTCGCATTCGCTACATACTCAGACGATAGACCAATATTATGTCATTAGTTATGTGACTGGATAACTTTCAATAATAAGGAGATACGTGAACATTCCACGTACAATCTTCCCCCCACCGCAGGTTCGTCATGTACCCCTCCCCATCCAAGCAAGACGGATGAGCTGCAGAACGTTCTGCTCCCATATTTCAAATGAGTGCCAGAGCTCTTTCTAGTATTTAGTCTATGCTCTTCTTCTTGCCTTTTGCCTTCTGACTGTGGATTAGTATCTTCTTCTAGTGCTTCTTATCGCATTTTATCTGGGCAACTTTGATACATACATATATTACTTTCACTCTGGAGATTGGTGTTCCATACGGTTGGCTTCTTCCTGTGTCGAAACGCAGATAGCAGCTCCTATTTTTCTTTTCTTTTCTTTTCCTGTTTTGTGTCTTTCCTACCCTCTTTAAACACCCGAACCCGGATATCATCATAAATCTACGCAAATGGCGAGCCCAATAATCAAAAACGAGGAATTGGCTGAAGAAATCGACACCATCAAGGCCATATATGGAGATTCAATAATAAACCTGACCACCAATTCCTCAAGTCAATCGCAGTCAAATCCAGAAGTTCTTCCAGTGACGACAACAATTGTTCTTCAGATTCCGGAGCACTCGAACCTTTCGTTTCTTATTGGGTTTGACAACGAGTATCCTGGTACTCCTCCTCGGGTTCTTGGTACTGCGTCTACGAGTGCGAGAGGGGAGGGGAAGAAGTGGGTAGCTATTCTTTCAGATTCCGTGACGACTGTCTGGCAGCCGGGGTATGTGTGTCTGTACGATGTTATTGTGGATGCGGGGGAGCGGCTTGAAGAACTACGAGCGAATGACGGCGAAGATGCATCAGAGGAGCCTGACACCGCTACAGCGCCGGTGGACACAGAGCAGACTAGTGTGCCATTGCATGTTACACTTGGTCTAGATCACCCACCAGAATGGGCTCTTTCTGACCCCATAACGGAGAAGAGATCCGTCTTCGTGGGCCGTGCAGCTAAAGTGACATCCAGGGAAACTGCAGAGAAATATGTAGACCATCTCCTCGCGACGGAGAAGAAAGTCGCAACCGCCACCCACAATATCATTGCCTGGCGAATAAAACAGAAAGGCCCGTCAGGCACAGAAACTGTGGTTCAAGATTTTGATGACGATGGCGAGACCGCTGCGGGTGGAAGAATGCTACATTTGATGCAATTGATGGATGTGTGGGATGTTGTGGTTGTCGTGACTAGGTGGTATGGAGGGGTAAAATTGGGTCCAGATCGGTTCCGTTTGATCAATCATGCCGCCAGAGATGCACTGCTTAATGCCGGATTTGGGAAACCGGAGAGTGTTGATTCGAACGACAAGGGCAAAAAGAAGGGCAAGAAATGAGAAGGAAAAGTGGTCTGTATTCTAGCTACGGGTACCGTGGGCATATATGATGTTTCTATGGGTTTTATTTGACCATCGCCTGCGGTTTTGGTCACCTAGCACGTTTTACAGTTTGCTCTTGGGGTCCACAAGCTTCTCTACCTCCGCGAATTGATAATAGAAGTCGAGACATTGAGGGTTGGCCAAAGTACCGGATGGTTTGATGATTTTCCCGGATACGATTTGCTTCACCGGCAATTCCACCTTCTTCAGGTTGACGGTTGTCTGGTGATTTCTATCAGGGTTTTGTCCGCAGACACGTGTGGATATTAGGATATAGGTACTTACAGGTATCTCAGGGGTTTCGAATACATATTTCGGCACGTGTCTGGGGCTTAGACCCGTTCTGATGGCAGTCTTTACCCTGTTCACCAGCTCTTGGGTAAATGTTACACCAGGCTTCATTAGAAGAAAGAGGATAACACTCTCGTCTGCGTCCCTTGGTCGTCGCTGGCCCACGCAAATAGAGTCTGCGATCTCATTTGCAAAGTGGGATTCGAGGACGCTGTATATCTCGGCGGATCCGAACCGTACTCCAGACGGATTGAGTACCCCGTCAGCGCGCCCGAGGAAGATGACCTGCTTTGTTATTGGATGAATCATGACGAAATCACCGTGCGTCCAGACGTCTGAATGCTTGATTAGTTTCTGGGGTCAGAAGAAAGTGGGAAGAAACCTCTGCTTACCGTCGAACCGAGCAAAATAAGCGTTGAAATACACCTCCGCCGCATTCTCTCCCCAAAACATCGTTGGCATGTTCGGAAACGCAGCTGTTGCGACAAGTTCTCCTGGAACACCCTCCTCTAATGGGATGCCCTTTGCGCCTCTGCCGCCTTCGACAGTCTGATCATAAACCGCGATTGGTGTACCGAGACATGGGCCCTGACATCCTCCAACATATACTGGCGTCAATGGGTTCTCAACGCCAAATGTGCCAGCGATGTCAGTTCCTCCAGAAATATTTGCCAGGTGGACGCTTGGTGGGAAGCCTTCATCATAAAACCACTCGAACAGTGCGTCTGAGAGTACCATGCCGGTGCTAGTGACCGCCTCGAGGTTACTGAGATCGGCAACCTCCCTGGGCTGTACTCCATTTTTCTGCAGCTCATGAAGATATCTAGGCGAGATACCCAAGTGCGTCACCCTATTCTCGCGTTAGTTTTATGAACCCCGCATACTAGGTTGTCATGTTCCACCCACCGTTGCTCGCCGGCAAGTTTGATAAATGATTTGAGATCTGGCAAGAAGGGACTTCCATCGTACATGACGATCCGAGATCCAAAAAGCAGTGGCTGCACTGAGCCAAGATACATAATCCACCCAGTGGTAGTATACTGCAAACCGACGCTCTTCGCGGTGTGTCCCCGATGCAATCCGCCCTCTTTCATCGCACTTATCATAACCCCTCCCACAGAGTGCACAATGCACTTTGGCTGTCCGGTGGTACCAGATGAATAAACAATCAAGAACGGGTCGCGGAAGTCCACCCTTTCGAACTCCAACTTATTGGACTTGGTTTTGGCAAGGAAGCTAGCCAATGCCTGCGTTCTGGGCACCATACTCACATCTGCTGGCCGGTCTTGGAATCGGGGTTGCGAAACGATGCCCTGGAACTCTTCCACTCCTTCCATGCCCCGTATAACTTCTGCCATCTTCGGCCTCAAATCGATAGTCTTGCCATTATACACAGTCCAATCGTCCATGAACAGCCATTTGGGCTTAATCTGCAGAAGTCGATCGAGGATTCCCTTGGTGCCCATATCTGTGGAACTGGAAGAAAACATGCCTCCACGCGCAGTCACAGCCAAAAAGGCAACCAGTGTATCTGTGCTATTGCTCGCGACGACAGCCACACGGTCTCCCTTCTTGACGCCATTTGCCTTCATCGCCTGCGATAATCGCCCAACTCGCCGCCTCAATTCGCCCCATGTGACGTGCGTGGCACCTTCAAGGCCTCCTTCTCTCACTTCCGTCAGAGCAATTTTATTATCTTCCTTGCCTATTGTGCTAATGACGGACGGCGACGTGTACGGCCCAGCGGCCTTAAAGAGTATATTCTCGGCGTAATTGAGCTTCACGCCTTCGAACCATGATGGGACACTGTCCATCCGCGCTGTCTCGTCAACGACCTTTGTGTAACTTCCCTCATGGATGAGGTTGAAATCGCGCCAGCAAAAGTCCCAGAACGCGGAGCGGTGGTTGACGGAGTAATCGTACAGCGAGAGGAAGCTCTATATAGCTTATGAAATTAATAAGAGAGTATGCAAACAGGCTAAGAACTTGTGCGTGTATGCATATCATATCATATCAGCGCATCCCCAGAAATCCAAACTACCAGCGGAAACTCGAACAATTTCCTTTTTAAAAGCGCGTAGAAGAAAAAGAAGAAGGGGCAAAAAAAAGTTAAGAACTCCAGAAACCTACCGGAAAATTCAACCCCGTCTCATGTTCCAAACGTCGTCGAAAACGGCCCATGTTTGTAGACTCGGGATCTGGATGCTCCCAGAGCTTGCGCGGCACTGTATATTCAACCATGGCTACCCAGTTGAATGTTTAGAATTGGATCGTAGGAAAGTCTTGTTTTTGCTCTCTCCAGTCCCCTTCGTTTTTTTTTTCCTCCTGACTTTCTCGTAAGCCTGCCGGGCCACTTGCTTGCGCTGGTAATGGTTTTTTTGTTCAGCGCAGTATATTATATATCCCCGTCAAATTTATCAAACCGCTCGTTGATACCGCACAAAAGATCCCCAAGTTTTTCAAGTAGTATCAGTGGGCCAAATCAAAAAATGTTACGATAGTTTCCATAGATACCAAACACCAAAAAAAAACTTCAAACAATAACCAGCAGAGAGGGGCGAAGAAATATTTCGCTCAAGCACCCCCTCACCATTGTTCGGCGTTTCGGAGTTGTTGAGGTATATGTACATAATTTACCCTCGGTCAGTTTATCGAAGCTGTTCGGCCCGTTCACAAGCTATATGTAAGCTAAGCTACCAAAGCTGCGAGGTCGGGGCAAAAACCGAAAACTGATTGAACGCTAAATTGTTGGCTCCACCCCCGCAAATCTGGATGTTCGGATTTTTGGAAGAACGTTTCGGAGATGGAAAAGAATGTGTATATACTCCGTATATATGTTTGAAATTGGGCAATTGATCCGCTCTTGAGAGCTTTGCTGCAGACGTGTTGCACAGGATGCTCGACCTGCATGTCCAGCAAGCAGACATTGCATAGGCTGGGCGGCGGTTTATGGAGTATGGATATAAATACTATGCCTCAGTTGAATGTCAGAATTAAGGTAGCATAAAATAATCGGAAAGTTATATATTTCGATCGGTATCTCCAGTGGCTGGAAATCATAGAGAAATGTAGGTTGAACTGAAAGGCGGGGGTTGGTTGTGGTCAATCCGGTAGCAAATTCGCTTCCTTTTTCGATATCTTATTTGAGAATGAGTTTACTTGATTGTGCGGTGCATGCAAGTCTTTGCCGGATAGAGATAAAAGGTTCGACGCAACAATTGGAGAATACGGGGATCTTCTCGTCAGAATACAGCGCACAATAGTAGTAGACTACTTGTTAAATTTTGTGAGCAGGTCATTCATTCATCATATATACTCGAACGCTAGCGAAGCATCGCTCTTTGCCATTTAATATTCGACATCGTACAAGAAACAATATAGACATAAGTTTGGCCTGACAGCGGGCAAAAAAACTATCAACACTCTTGTAACATTCATTAACAACCTCACCGGCTATCCAACGTTGGAATGGTATTACGAAAATGCGTGCCTGTTCCCTGTCGTGAATTATAAAGACTAAACAAAGCGAACATGCCCGAAGAACGGAGTTTTATGAAAGCTAGCTTCATCCGGCGAGCTCCAGCCCCCTAGTTCTTGATCCGGGAACGTACTCGGAGACGTGATAGTGCGGAAGAAATTCATGCGCCAGCGGGTGCCCCTAGGCTCGTCGACGTTGAAAAGTCCCAGCGGGATCTGAACCTTGGAGACCCATGTTTGCCGACGACGATTCAGCTTTGTCGTCGCTGTGATTCCGTCCGTAAGAGGGTCTGAGACGAAGAAGTGATCAAAGGGCGCATCGGGGGCGCGCACTTTGCTTGGATTGTAGATGAAGGCTTGGTAGGTGACGTTGTTAGGATTTACTTCGAATTCGAGGTAGGTTTGTGGATCGTTTGTGCCGTGGTGGATGAATGCTTCCATCACAGAGTACTCCCAGATATCATCATTGGTACCCTGGGAGGCGTTGAAGTGGAAATGTTTCTCCTCAAAGGCGCTGAAGGCTAAATGGAGGGTTGATTTGTCCCAGCATAGTTCGACTGCGGTGCGTGGGAATGGCTTTTTATCGGGAATAGTCTGGCTGTAGCTGATTTTCTCTGTTCTAGGGCACCTTGGAACATCTACCCGTGGAAGTTTTGATGACGTCTTGTCAGCTGGCGAGGCCAAGACCACTGCGGTCAGGCAGGCGAGAATGGAAAATAACTGCATTTTCGCCAGGTAAAGCGACAAACTCGAGCTTTGATGTGGAAGCGCAAATCAGTTGCAGCCAGTGTTCTTGGATAGCGGGAAGGCCCTCTTTTAAATAAACCTCGTCGAGCATCATCTATCTTACCCTGCGGACCAATTCCTGGCAGCTAATCTCCCTAAATGGAAACGAACCTGCGACGTAGTCCATACTAGCAGGGGTAAGCTCTGCGTTTGGGGGATTAAGAGGTTCTAGCTCTCCTACCCATGACTGTAACTCTCATAGCAACGACTCTGATTGATCGACGGAAGCTCTGCTGGCATGGAGGTCCTTGTAGGATGTCAAAGAAGGGATAAAGTTCCCGTCGCTTCTCCAGATAGATACCACGTCAACGTGGAGTGCCAGATAGCCCAAGTAACTTTCCAATGTTACCCAGTCAACCATGCGTCCAAATACTTCTGATAGTATATTAAACCATGAAACGCCAACATAATAGGCGCGTAGATAAACACCCGCATTAGTCCAGTATGTCTTTATTTGTTTTTCTTTTAGTTATCAACGAGAGAACACTAAAGAGCTCAGTCCATGGAGCAGGTTCGCCACCAGCTGCCAGGGATGCAACATCGTATTGCATCATCTGTGGCTTGATTCGTGGCGTCGGTGGAGTTGGTTTTTCAGCGCTTCCCATTTGACAGGTGGGAGCGGATGGTTACATGCAGGATCTCTGGCTCAATGGCCAGGTTTTGGATATCTGATCAGCGCTCGAGCGATCTCGACCACAAGAAATACATTGTCTGCATCATCCCTTCTAACGAATTGTCAATTTGTCCTCTCGTTCAAGACAAGATTAGCGGTAGATGAGCTCCTTCCGTTCATTTTTATCGGACGTTGAGATAGAGTTGGTGGTCGCGATGCTTAATTAAGCGTTTTACTTTGAATAGACGAGGAGGCGTGGTCGCTAAACGAAGCCCTAACCTCTATAGGGCCTTACTAGGGGTTGACCACACACCATAACCACGATCATGACCAGGCGAATTTTGTGTCCCTTCGCGCGCCCTCGACGACCCGAATACATATAGTATCCAGCAGAGGAAGCGCATATTTACGCGAGGAGTGCTCATATTGTTACCCGCGCGCTCGCGACATGTTATGCTTAAGCAAACTCCACTGCGCTCATGAATTTTCAAGCGTGGCATGAAACACATGATATAGACTCGAATAGTCATTTGTGTCTCTGACTTCGGCCTAGCCTTCGAAGTATAAACTAGCAATCCCTCCTATCAGGCCACTTCATGGCCATCCGTATCTAGATTTCAGGTAGGACGATCGGGAAAGTTGCCATTTGCAGGTGTAGACCCCTTGGCTATCGTGACACCAAACACGCACTTCTGGAAACAGCCTGACATGATATCAGCTTGTTCAACTTCCTATGGGAGCCATTATTGGCTCGCTTGAATGTCTATCTCTTCGCCTCCCATGCCACTGGGGACACGTGTCTTGGGTGACAGGTTTCCTTTGATATTCGCCGAAGCTCGAATGTCGTTAATGTTGAACACAGCTGACTGCTGCGCTTTTTGAGCGCTCTATCTGCTATGAAACCTTGTACCAGCCTGTACACGCTCGTGCGCCTAACATCCACGAACTCAGGAGAATAAGTCCAGCCTTGGTCGCAAAACATAACCACGCCCATGTTCTCGTGGTGTGGTTGCCTTACTCAATAGATTTTTCACCTCCTCAAGGATCTTCTCATTTCCGAATGCACCCCCATTGAAAATTTCGCAGCACCATGCAAAATAGGGTTCAGTACGGATAAAAAGATACACTCACAACTCAACCAGGTGGTGGAGGAGGGAAGAGTTTTGTAGTAAGGAAGTTTCTGACCAAAGTGAAAGTAGCTCCATTTTAAAAACTCCACCGTATATCCTACCCCTATTCGCCTTTCAAAACGCCTGAAAATTTCCTTCTTGAGTGGGGTAGGGGGAAAGAACTAGCCAAAACCTACCATTTCCTCAAATAATTGCAAAAAACGCCTTGTGTCTCAAGTATTTTCCCATGTTTCGATCTTCACATCATACACAAGCCATACAAACTTTCATCCAGAAAACTCAATCTCACATTCCTCGAAGCACCAAAATGCCATCCATCGGTACCTAATCCTTTCCCCACATCAAAGTCCACAACGTTACAGCAATAACGTAATCCTACAATCCAAGGACCCCTCCCCCCCACTACGGGGTCCCCGCAACCAGGAAACTTAACCCCAGTTTATGTTTCATCCACGAAGGAACAAAAAATGAAAAACCTTCCAAAAAAAAACCGGATAGTTGCGGTATTTCACGGTTTCGAGAAAACCCAGGGGATAGCAATAATTTAATCTCAACGCCCTTGGAATGTTTGCGGAGTAGTCCGCCGTAAGGAACCACCAGCGCCGAGCTTTCAGTATGCACTGTCATCAGCCTTGCAGATTATTAATGCTGCTTCATGCTGTTGCAGGATGGATGGGGAAGAAGCTACTATTATTACTATTCTTCTTCTTATTGTTATTATTCTTATAAGCTACATCTTTTGTAGGCTATATGCAGTCAAAGTCTATGACATCACATTCTCTTATATATACAGGCCATGGAACATATAATCCTTTATATAGGAATACCCCAGCTAACTTAGTACATATCTCAGGATAGATCTTCCAATCTCTAGTTCTTTTAAGAGGATTTGCCCCTCGTCCGGCCAATTTGCAATATTAAGCTTTAGATTACATACACTAGTGCACACTCATCAAAGCCGCCAGTAAGCATGCATATTTACAGTCTTGACATATTTCTTTTTGGAATATTTAAGAGCATTGATTTGATTAGTAAACTACATTATTTAAACCAATTAATAGACTGACAATTATATCACTAATCTGTATTAGGATCAATCCTTTACAGCCTTGTGTGCAAAAAAGTCTAATATTTGCAAATCGGTCGGAACAAGGGGGATAAATTCTAGGCCTTCTCAGCGGGACTGGGGGCCCCCCTCGACTAGCACTTTTACTGGGGAAGAAGCCGCAATTTTCTTATCAATGGGGAAATGGAGAAGGGGCATTTTGTCAGTACTAATTTTACGATGTGACATCGAGCCTTGTCGGGAATGTCGGGAAGGATAGAGCCGGGGTAGGATGAGGCTCGGTTGAGTTTTAAGCTTTTTATTTTGCCTAGAAGGTCTTGCTGGGTATGAGGCTGTATCATGATAAGGCTCGGGAGGTATTATCTAGGGCGCATTTTGCTGGTACGATCTTTTGAGAGGCTGCTTGAAATGAGAGCCTCGAGCAGCGCCTTGCGCCGCTTTCTCGCGGGTAACACAAAAAGGCCAGGGTTCATTCAAGCAGCGTAAAAAAAAGAAAAGGACTGAGGTCTACGTATATAAAACATATGCAAAGATAGGAAGTTTGTGTAATATATCGTAAACGAATGTTCTTTTTGCAGATTCGCTATATATAAGTATGCTATTTACAATACATGAATCAGGGGCTAAACGACAGACGAGCAATTCGTAAGCAAGAAATGACCATGCAACGCGTGATGGAAAAAAACGGGTCCGGGGTGAAATTCGATCAAGAGCGCGGGGCGTAAGAGGGTGCCGTTTTGTCGAGAAGAAGGTATAACAGGAGAGGTTCGTAGAAATGGTATCAGGTGCTCAGCAAGAGGAAGAATCTAAGCATAAAAAAAGGGGGAAGACCTAAATGCACATTATACAACAAAGGGACGTTGTAGATGAAAGGGAAAAGAACGGATCGCGGGCTAGAAAACGAAGGTTTTGGGAGGCAATGAGAGGATGAGATTTTGCTTTAGAACAGCCAAGAAACAAAGGTTCTGTAGAACCAGTTGGCTCTCTCGTTGCCCTTGCCAGCCGCGGCCTTGCGCGCCAAAAACTCTGCTTCCTCGCGGTCGATCTCGTCCTTGCCCGACCACAGATCCGCCTCTTCTGGAAGAACGCCCTTGGTCTTTGTGACGAACTTGTAGCCAAAGATCATAATTAGGTATAGCGGGATGCCTAGGTAGGCGGTGACAAAGTTCTTGTAGTCGAACGCGCCGTACGTGTCCCAGTTGTGCACGAACACGTCGAAGTTCTTCGTCAGAGCGATGAGGATGCAGAAGAAAAGAGCGAACCAGGAGCCGTATACGCCCAATGGGGCCCTGAAAGCAAGAGACGTCGGGGGCACGTTTTGCGCCTTGCATGCCCTGACAAAGTAGATATGTGTCACGAGAATGGAGATCCAGGTGAGCAGACCAAAGATGGTGACCAGGTTGACAAAGTATCCGAAGACAACCTTGGAGTCGTCAGACACGTTCATAAACGCCAGTAAGCAGAACAATGTGGAGATCATAAGCGCGTAGATGGGGACTCCACGACGGTCGGTTTTGGCCAAGATGCGGGGGGCCTTGTTCTCGCGAGCCAAACCGTAAATGGTACGCGTCGCGATGTACAAGTCCGAGTTGGAGGCGGAGAACACAAAAACGAGGATACAGGCGTTCAAGATACTGGGAAGGACCTTGATTCCAGAAAGAGTGATAGCAACGACGAATGGAGAAGCGCTGGCAGAATTGGAGGATTTGGTGGCAAAGACAAGGTCGTCCGAATCGTAGGGGACTAGCATACCTAAGAGGAAGACGGAGAGGACATAGAAGAAGATGATGCGGTAGAAGGTGAGTTTGATGGCGCGAGGAATGGTCTTGCGAGGGTTCTGTGCCTCTCCAACCGTGACACCAACCAGCTCAGTGCCCAGGTAAGCAAAGGTAGCACTGACCATAGTCGCCCAAAACGCAAGGAAGCGACCGGTATCTCCATCTTTAATGTAGGTGTTAAATGCTCCTGGGTTCTTCCAGTACCGGAATCCCTTCCTGTCATGATCTGGGCCACCACCAAGGGCGAGAATAAGCGAAAGCAAGATCAGGCCGACGATCACAACGACCTTGAATGACGAGAGCCAGAATTCGAACTCGCCAAAGAATCGGATGCCGAAGTAGTTTATGCCGACAATGAGCACCAAGAATATTGCAATAAAGACACCTGGATTGACGCGTTCTCTCGGTACCCAATACTGTATCACTAACGCGGCCGCTGTCAATTGATTCGGTGTAACAATGATGTATTTGAACCAGTATCTGAAAGGCGCGGAGATTAGCCAGCCGCACCGTTGTGCACCGGTTCTCCACGGAAGAGGGCAAAACTTACGACCATCCGAGCGCGAAACCAAGTGAGGGGTCACAGAATCGAACAGCATAACCAGTGAAACCGGACGGAAGAGGTAACCAAGCAGCCATCTCGCCGAGAGCGCACATAACCAAATAGACAATGAAACCGACAATCGAATAAGAAATCAAAATCGCACCAGGCTATCAAAATGATCATTTAGTAAGATGCTCGCGGAGCTAACACAGAGCACATTCGCGAATGACTTACGCCAGCCCTATTGTTGCCAGTTAGTATGTGTGCAATCTTGGAAGGTGTGGCTTCAGCGGGGGATTGATTTTGGGAAACTCACTTTGCAAGAGCACTCCCTGTGCCGATAATCAAACCAGTACCGATCGCACCACCAATGGCTTCGGGATACTGTTAGTTTTGAAAATCCGAATTGGGGTCACACAACCAGAGCTGATGCATACCAATCATAGTGATGTGCCTCGCCTTCAGCCCACGTTGAAGGGCCACCCCCTCCTCAACGTCCGAGACTGTGCCCCGTCCAGTCTCATCATAATCCTGAGTCTGAATACGTTCTGTCTTGGTCGTTTCCTCATCGGAGGAAGTTTCCCCCTTCCGGTTCCAAACCGCCATGACTGACAGCTGTCAAGGCCGATATCTGCGAGGGATGCAGGGGAGTGAAGAAATTGGGGAGGGTTTCTAGGTCGTAGAGAAAAGGTTTGCTAGAGTGAAGAGAAACAGGATGCTGGGGGTGGACAGGGCAGGCCTTTTAACCAAGTCAGTGGCACAGGAGGGTGGTGGTTTCTTATCTCGAAGGCCAGGGTGTGGGTTTACCTGATCCGCAGAGGGAATTTTCAACGGCCTAGGAATAGAACACAAATACGAACCAAGCCCGCAGGGGGCGGGGAGGCAAGGAAAAAGTGCAAATAATCCTAAAGAATTGGATTGTGCGCTATGCGCGGTATCTACACATGGCCGGGTAGTGGTACGACGGGTTTTTTTGGGCCTTCGCCGGCTTCCATGCAGTTGGTGGACAAAGTATCTCTGGGTCGTTTCTTCTTCTCTGCAGTGAAACAGGGTAGATTCCCACCTCAGCGCCCACCGAACAAGCTTGGGGCAAGATTAGGTACCGCTCCTAATTGGTCTCTCCACACACAGCTCATCTCATATGCGATTAGTGACGAGGCATTTTACCTCGGTGGCCAGATCCAACCTTACGTCCATGGACCATCGGTGGAACGGCCCCAATCCAGGGCCTATCATTCGCTGAACCTGACACCAAACTGAGGATGATCAGCGGGCAGGGAGTGGCCTAATCTTCATTTGAGTTTGCATGCAACCTGAAAAAAAGTCAGCGGGAAAATACCGGGAGTGCCAGTCGACCAGCTTCCATGTCTGGCATAGTCGGATTTCTGCCAACCTCGCCCAGCAAAGCTAAGACAGCGTGCTGATGCTTAACTTTCTTGATGCCGGGGTGCTATTGAGCAGACTAGCAGACGTGGCTTTCCTTGCCCCGACCTACAGCAGTTCCCACGATGTAACCCTTCAATATTACTGCTAGTACGGGCCAAACGACCTGCAGCCCGCTCTATCAAATAGCAAATCTGACATGGCGGAAGCTCCATAGTGGTCAACTTTCTCCTACTGCGCAGCCATTATTCCTCTGAGCACGACAGAAAAAATAATCCTGGCTACGCAGGAGGCGAGACATGGTGTGGAGAGGCTCACGCGGCAATTAAAAAAAAAGCCCATGCAGATCTACGGCAAGCGGGCGCTGAGGGTCGAAATCAGCAAAAAAAGGGCGAATTAATTCGGGTTGGTGAGCCCTCGGCGGTACCAATACCAAAGATACGCAAATTATCGCGGGACTCCTGGCGGCGGTGGCGGAGGCCGTACGGTAACAAAACAGCAGCTGAGTCACCTGATCACCCACTCCTCAACCTCAGCCTCAGCTCTCTCCAGCTCTTCGCACGTCGCACCATTTTTCACTCCTCAGGCCATCGCCTTCTCTGCCTGGAATTGCTCCGCTGGTCGTCTCGGGAAGAGGAGCGCACGGTTTTCCCTTACGAGAGGAACCCAGATCCTTTGAATACGAGCTTTGAGAGAATAGGTCGCTGGCTGGACCTGCTCTCGTCCATTTTCGGCATTCTGAGTGATATCACGCGAGGAGGAGGTCTAAACTCCTCACAAGCTTTGTCCAGGGACCCCTGAAAATGCATATCACAAGTTGATGCGCTTGCATAACGATATCCGCCAATGACCTGGCGCGTGCTGAGAAACAAGGCACGACACAATTGCTTCTGCGTTGCGAAGCTTTCTGGGCACCTGGGCACCGCCTGGGCAACCTCATGGTCACGTGGTATTTGGGACACCGACGCTTACTTGCATGATGCGCAACTTTGCAGGGTGCGCTAGAGTGCCTTTTTAAGCTTTCCGCCAAATAATTCTATATATATTTTGAAACAGCATCCTCATCAGCCACCTCCGCCTTCTGCAAGTCACTATATTTATGCGTGCGATGTTAGCATAGCTGCCAAGTTACCATGATTTGTTTTTATGATACAGCAGATGCTAACCGCTACGCTGTTCTCCGAGTTTAACAATTTCTGTTCAGCGCCCAGATTTGGGCAATGGGAAACCCTGTGCCTGTGCATCAATTATGAGCTTATCCTAAATCTGCAAGTGCTGCAAGGATGCTTCCGGGGAAGGTATCCATAATAACTCTCCCACTTATCATGCCGTCCATCCCACCCGCCACGTTCAAGTCCCAACCAGAACGCGGCTGACAGCTGCTTCAAATTTCCCGAGGGGTTTTCTATTGGTGCTCTTCGTATCACATTTACTATGGCTTGAGTGACGATCGTACCCCAATATCGCGATGTGATACAAAACGCGGAGAATTTTCCTGGGAAACCCTTTTTCGAGTTCCAGGCTAGCGATAAACGAACAAACTGGTTTCAATTCGTTCTATAATTGGATACGACATTAATATTCCATAGTTTCAAGACGTTTACTGCGAGATATTCAACCTGTGAGGACGCACAGATTGACTCTGAAACGATGGTATTACCCCTAGTTAAGAAGAAATTTGGGCACAAACCCATCAAGAACCCGATTCAAAATAGGAGCGACAAGACCCTGACATATGCTCTGCAAAATGTCCTCACTAGTCAGGTACCAGCTGCTATTTTTACTACTCGCAGTCCCTGGTACGGTTTAAGTTCACTCACGATCATATCCTCGCGGTCGTCCATACCGGTAGCTGTCAGGTCGACCCTGACCAGGGAATTTGAAAAGCTAGGGAACTCACGCAGAGGTTCATCGGCGGTGCCGATCCAGTCCAGGTATGTACCTAGCTTGCAGAGCTCTGATGATGGGGGTTCTTGCAGCGGGAAGGAAGCTTCGTGTGTCTATTCTTAGGCACCCCACGATGCCCAAGTGTCGGCTAGTAGACGCGAGCAATGTTGGTCTCTCCAAGACCTATTATCAACACCAAGAAAGGAGTTGTATGATGTTCCATCTCTTAGCAATGCCTTTTCGTGAACAGAAAACTTTTCGGAACCATCGCCTCCTAGTGTGAATTTCCACGATAGTGGAGCGCCTTTTAGCCGTGACTTATTTCCTTCTCACTTCAAGTATCAAGGGTTGAAGGCGAACTTCGTGGTTCCTGGAAGGGAGGCAAGGACAGGTACCCTCGAGGATTCACACACGTCAAAGATTCAAGGGTAGCTTCCGCACCGCAACCTCATGAGCAAGCGCTAAGCATTAGCCACCTCTCATGGTAGGCTGATTGGCATGCCCTTCTTGTTATTGGCTTGTGCGGCTTTATTACCCGCGCCGCAGGCTGGTCTGATATCAAACGAGGTTGGTTTTGCGGTTTACACAAATATCAGGTGTTACGCTTGCCACAGAGCTTGTAACTACTACTTTAGTCTCTTTCTGTATAACAATCGTATTCCAAACATATAAACAGATTAAAAGCGCTGGCAGGATTTCTTTTTCCCCCAGATGTCGCGTGCCTTCTTATTATAGAACCGGGGTGCATTAGTTCAGGCGAAGGCTAGTTTTCATTAAATGCCTCAGGTCAGGACTAGATACGGAGTTCACTATCTAGATATCACGAACTAGTCTAGTTCGTCGTCTAGCGCGGGTGTGCCTACTTACTTCGCCTATCACCACCTCGTATCTATCTAATATACCTTGAGAAGTACTTATCTACCTCACTCGGCTCGTGTGCCAGGTTTCCCATTTCGTATCCCAAGAAGCTATGTTCATGCACCAGCACTTCCATCCCTTGTTTCCCCCTGACTTTCCAAGGCCCTGATTACGAGATTTAAGCAAGAATACAAGCCTCAGGAATATTCTTTTTGGCTTGGGTTGGCGCAGCATTTGCTTGATCAGCAATGATGAACTTGAGGAAAATTCTGCCGAGATGAATACTGAATGCTGAATGGATAGAAGAGTAAGGGGTTTATTTCTAATAATAATAAACCTTGGTGATTTTATGAGAATTTTTTAGATCATGACAGGTCCACGAGCCCTTTGACAAAGTACTAGTCTTTTCCTTTTCAAGAAACAAATGAAGTAAAAGCAAAGAGAAATGTCGGTCCTGACCCTCTGCGAATTTGTGTGCTCTAGGGAAAAGACTGAGCAAAGGAGATATCTCATCTCGCACCCTTTTGCCCAACAGGGCTCATCCCCGCCATGAGAAGCGGAGGATTTTTTCCCTTGCAACTCATCGGTCAAGTAAGCAACATGCTGGCTGCGGGTGGAATTAGCCTTGCATTAGCTCTTCGTGTTTCTTCCCTCCCGCCCCTCCTCCTCGCATTTACTTCGCACATAGCCGAAAGGTCATGTATGTTCCTGTTGATGCTCAGTCTTCGATGATAAAAGCTGGCCTGAATGATGAAACCGCCGGTGGGAAGCTGGCATAGCTGCCATCCATCGTCCCGCCCACAAAAAGCCCAGAAAAGCCCAAAAAAAACATACAACAGCCGAAGTATGACGGTCCTCACCAGAGTCCTTGCCGCCGTGTTCACGCGAATTCAGGGGCCTTCCGGGAGCCTTCAGCCAGCTTCCCGGAACCCCTCTATCCCTCACCTGAACCAATGCAGGCGATCAGGATCTATTGTACGATGTCAAATAGATAGCAAGTCCTAGCGATGGCTGAACGCCTTCCCCATGAGAGAAGAAAAACCCCTCTCTTCTTCCACTACTGTCCTTTCCTACCGATCTTCCCTGGTTTACTCTGGCTTTTGAACCGGAGAGGAAGGCAGAAGAAGCAATATTCGCGTACTTAGAATGGGTGGTAACTTTCTTACACGGCTTGGTGAGCAAGCTGTGGACTTGAAGAAGTACAGCAATAAAGTTGTCCACAGGGCAGTGCTGCCTCGTACTGAAGCTGTCTATCAGGATACTCTTGCTGCCTATGACATGTTTGTGCTCCTTTGATTTAGCCTTGGTAGCTATCCTTTAGATACTAATCCTGCTGAGATCTAGATGGCGTGAGAAGCATCCAGAGGCATCCTCTCCACCAGATATACAAGCTTACAAGGCATTCTTGGTCTCTGTTGGTCGGGCAAAGACTGGTCGAGTATATAAAAGGCCTCTGCCGGATACAATGGATGGGTTTCGAAGAGATTTCGAAGCAGGATGGCAGCGGGAAAGGGACTACAAATTTCCAGAGTCTGTAACTGTTACTATTAGAGAGGTCTGAGCCCCCATTTTTCCGATAATTCTGGAACTCTGGTTTACTGATTCTCATGCTTCTAGTTTATTAAGAGTGGGTTGAAAGAAGAGATCGGCATGCAAGAGGGGGAGATGGAGAAGCATTACCTGTCACCAGACGATATAACTGAAGCCCTTGAGTTCCTATGGTGTAAGGACTTCATAGACTACAAAGGCATACACAGGGAACGGAGCAGAGTTGACTTAGCAGATTCAATCCTTATGTATTGCTTTACATCAGCAAGAACAGGGGAGGTCCATGAGTCAACGGCGCGACGGGCTGCAGCCCGCTGTAAGAAGGACCGAGGCGCAGGCGACATGGATCCCGCAGTGAAGGCTGAACATGGAGACGACCAGAAACTAAGTGCAGAAGCGCTTGCTGCATGTTATAAGGTAAGTTGCATTTTTGTTGTTTCATAGAGATCGCTGACTCGTGGTAGCATTTCGAACTTTCAATTCAATGGGTCGAGGGCGAAGTGATGCTGGTGCTCATGTATGGGAGGGAATACGTGAAAGGATATTGGCGGAAGAAGAAATGGGAACTCCCAAAGCACGCTTTCTATGAGATCTACAAACAGAAGACACCGCTTCTTGTCAGCCTGCTTGTCTACTTCCTGCCATCAGCAAGCGCCGACAATGCCTTTTGTGATTACCAATCAGTCGATGAGCTCCTTGATGAAGTTGACCGGCTGGAAAAATGGGGTGGGATGAAAAGCGCGCGAGTTGTGCCTATTCGTTTCAACAAGGCTGTTATGGACACACCGGTGTTCCGGCCGTATAATGAGCTATGCATTTCTAGTTCGACAGGGACCGGAAGAGGGGCGGATGCATTTGGCAAATCCTTCGCGGCTCTCAGTCGAAGAATGGGAAGCCTCCGGAATTTCATGGTACGAGCCTGTAGGAGATGGGCGTTGAATGAAGCAGGTAATTAAACCTCCGATGTGCGCGATGCAGATAGCTGATCTAAATGATCAATCAGGCAGCCGGTATTCAGAGGTAGCGAGACAGAAGTTCGCAGGACAAGCAGACCGCGATGTGTTTGGCAAATATTATGCCCACCCTCTCTCTGAGATTGATGGCCCGGCGACATTTCTTGGAATTGAGTCTCGTGAAGAACACATCAAGAATTTACGTTCAATGGCAATCTATAGGAACGCGGACCTATGGCAATTGCTGCCATCCAATAAGGAACTCGAATTCCAAAAGAGGGGTGACATTCTTGCACTCGATACGGCCATCAATGAACTTGGTAGCAAGATTGCCATGGCTGTAGGGGAGGAACAGCGGGAACTCCACTTGCAACAACGCCGACTGCGAAACCGCAGGCGCCAGCTCTATACTGAGGCGCTCCGAGATTTTCAGGAATCACAACCACGAAAGTTTGGAGAAACCACATCCTCCAGAACGAGCCCATCCACCTCGACGTATTTCAATTACATCCGCCGCGTCATGCCAGAACGTGACACCCTGGCTAAAATACTCCCGATGAAGGTCGAGCTGCGAAGCCCCCAGGGCCGCGAAGCACTCCGTGCAATGGAGGCTCTTTGCAAGCAAGATTGCAGGATCGCCTATCGCACCAGCCTGCAGCCAATAGACGGGAAATGCATCTGCAAGAAGCAGATAGACAAGTGAGTTCTTCAATAGGACCTGCAATATGTCAAAGGTTTCTGTTAACTCAAGCCTATATAGGTATTTTCCCCACCGAAGATGGACTCACCTATATCGTTGCTATGAGGAGCACATCAGGAAGATGGGTGGCAATGACTCTGCTGAGCTGTGCTTCGAATGTGATCGCTGGTTCCAGGGCAAGGAGAGTTGGAATGACCATTGCCGAGAGCACCTGGACAACCCTGAGAACCTTTTCCGGTATGACTGGATCATATTTCGCCAGGCTCCTGTAAAGGCTGGATTCTGTGGCTTTTGCTTATGGGACAACACCCTCACCCCGGCGCGTCGTATGCGCCAATATATTTTTGACGAGGATCGCTCTAAGCTTCGCGACCATTACGAGGATCACCTTCAAAGAGTCCAGGGCAATCCCACCTGCGAGAATCCGCTCTGCAAAGAAAAGTTTCAGTCAACTGGAGATCTCCGACACCACCTTGTGGACTTTCACTGCGCGCCGTTACATCAAGAGAAAAAGCGGAAACGGGAAGTTTCATCAACTTCAGAAGAGAAAGAATGCCTAGATTCTGATCTGACCAAGGGCAAAAGGCAGAGAGCTTTAGAGGATCTTAAGGACCCCGGCGATATTCGATGTCCAATCTGCTTGAAAACCGTCAGTGGTGACTTATTTCAGCAATATGCAAGAGGTAGAAGTTACATGACTTGCAAAGAGGAGCGAAAACTCTGCAAAGCTCATCGAGTCAAGGAAGCGCAGGAAGAATGGGTTCGATGCGGTTACCCTCTGATAAATTGGGATCATCTCCGGAAGCGTCTGCACAACCATAGATCGCTTCTTCGACTGATCATCGAGTCATCATCTCAATTCTTCTTTGAAAAATCTCTAGAATTCAACATACAGGAAATCCAAAAGACAAGGAAAGATAATCAAGGCAAGGGTGGTGCTCCGAGGCTCTCGGATTATCGGACCCACAGTTATGGATTCTACGGCCCAAAGGCATATCATGTCCTGTAAGTCTGTTGTTCAGGCATCTCTTCGCTCATCCCCGGTACTGATCAGTCAACCATAGAGGTGATGAAATTGCGTGTCTAGCAGCAGATGACCTGCGATCCGCTGCTGCGACAAAGCCCCTGATCAGAAGCTGTGGGGGGGTGGCAGATTATATTGCGCAGGTTCTTGTTCCCGAGATTATCACACTGTTTGTTGTGGAGGATATGGCTGTAACTGATGTACAAGCAAGAACAATTCTGGAAGACAGCAGGGAACTCGGTGAAATACTCAATGAGGAGTAGATAGATTATCTGGAAGATCAATGCAAAATTCGGATACAAGATCTGCTGGAAAGCTTGGGGGGCATAGCTCCATCTATTCAGTCCCTATTACTTTGAGAATCTCCCTGAAATGTGATTGTACACAGTTCCCCATTAGTTCTACCTTCCCATGGCAAGCACGGACCAAGATTTCCAGGTCATTGTTACACAGTTCGGGTGTGATATAGGCAGGGTTTATGGCCAATAGATAGCGGTTGGTGATGAGTACCAGACTGCTGGGACAGTCTGTTTAGCGCCACATCGCATATCAGTCAAATCAGGAGGATTGGTGATACGAACCAGGCATCCATTGCAGAGATCATCCCGTGCTGTACCGCCATTAGCCGCTTATTGTGGTGTCCTTGCAGACAACTTTCAAATCTTTTGTTTTTTGCAAAAATTCAAAGGAGAACATATTATACTTTCAGGACTTCCAGTACTCATTGAACAGCTCTGGCATCAGATCACTAAACTCCTACGCATCCAAGAAGGGTTCGTACTTGATCGGCCCCATAATGACTATTGCAGGTGTAGATAAATATGCTGCCCTAAAGTGTAGGTCTAGATGCTGTTGTCGATGCTGATGCTGTTGTTTTGATGCTGCGAAATGGCTTCCTCTTGACAGGCGTTCGCTGCTAGTTTGGGCGGCAAGACACCACGTGACTTTGGCGCTTGAGAAGGCCTACGCAGAATTGCTAGGGAGTATCTACCTTGCCTTTCTCCTCGCGTTGTCTTCGCTGCATCTCTCCCATCAGACCTTTGATAGTTTGAACAGCAGTTGGACATGGGTTAGTCGATCCTAAGACATAGGGAAATTCCGTTTGAAAGTGCGCCCTCGTGCGCCGTTCGTCGAAAGGGAAGCTGGTTAACATTCCAGCACCTGGATGTGGATTCTCCACGGCAACGTAACTGAACGCGGAGACGTCGGCGGGGGTCCTGGGAAGAGTTATCTTTTCTTTTTAACGGCCTATCACCCTGAAATCGGTTTGTCCGGAGCTAGGGTTCCATGGCCGGAAGAGCCCCGCACCTTTGCGGGGTCCGGTGCGCCCCCGACGACCCTTGAAAATCCGCGGGAAGGAATAGTTTTCACGCCAGGTCGTACTCATAACCGCAGCAGGTCTCCAAGGTGAAAAGCCTCTAGTTGATAGAACAATGTAGATAAGGGAA